>KV745580.1:0-12554 GCA_001692735.1 Lepidopterella palustris CBS 459.81
AGTTTAGGTAGTTTAGGTAGTTTAGGTAGTTCAGGCAGTTTAGGTAATATAGAGTAGAAGTAGCAAGAAATAGACGTATATCTTATAGACCTTAGGTTTATTGGCGCTAAAATTGGGAGTATGTATTTTATAGGCTTAAAGTCTCTAGGATATTTATCTATTTTTAGTTAAAACTGTTAGATCTTACACGTGACTAGACTTCTTATATTAACGTTTTCTTGCTCCCGTACGGGGGTATTATGCAGGGGCCAAGAAGGTACGTATAAGCAAAGTTCTTAAGCTAGAACAATACTTAATTAAGTAGATTTTGCAGGACAAGAATGTGCAGGATAAAAATACACAGGATAAAGATACTTAGAACAAAAATGCGCAGAACAAAAACGTGCAAAATACGTCTGGTAATATTAACGGTAGCTAAGCTTTCTCCCGGCGTCCGGATAACCTCTTTAATAGAATATCTTCGAACTCGGAGAGAATTGAAGACAGCGACTTTAATTGGCCAAGAAAACACCCAAGAAGCGCCTTGTCAAAAGAACTACTACGCGATAGGAGATAATTGAGGACTATAAGGTAATAGATTTGGAGAAAGGAGTTGCAGGGCTATCTCGGCCTTAGAGGCAGCAACAACGGCTAGGTTACTTAAAAGACTTCGGGATTTATAAGGATTAATAGCTCTGCTTAAGGCGATAGTTACACTAAAAGTTTAGACAAGATACAATTTATATAGTGCTCTATAGTATAGCTTTATTTTTGGGTAATTTATCGTACGGAGATCTCCGTTACACAAGCCACTTAGTTACACGAGCGGGTAAGACCTTCTACTAATACTTAGCTATCTAGCTTAATTGCTCCTTGTAAACTGTCGCTATCTATACGTTTTAGGCGTAGTATAATTATACAAGCTCTAATCTGCTTAATAGTCTAGCGCTTAATAGTACTAAAGTAAAAGCTGAAGGCATATAGTAGCTAAGTAGATATACAGGCCTACTCCCCGTTAGCTTATATAATAAAAAGGGGGTTTAAGATATATAAGGAAAACTCCGTAGCGGATATTGGTTTTAACCCTGGCCCTAGCCCGCAGTATAAAGTAAAGAATTACAATTGCCCCACCTAGCTGGCACAGCGCCGCAATTACGTTTATAACAATAAATAATGTTAGTAAATCTGTATAGCTTCTACCTAGATTGCGTTGTCCGGAGTTTTTATGTTGACGAAGCCGCCAGTACAAAAGTGCTATAGAAATAAGTAGTTCTATAGTAAGAAAGAAAAGGACAACTAATTTGTATATAAAAATCGTCTTTATCTTTCTATTCTAGATAAGAAGGTCTGACTAATCTTAAGTTAAGGGGTTTATAAGATAGATAATAATATCGCGTGCGGTCAAGACAATAATCGCTATATATAGTAGATACGTAACCATATAGGCGATAGATAAGGCACGGAGATAACGGGAAAGCTATTATACTATAAGTTAGCAAGCTAAGAGGTTTAGATAGGAGTTTTTACATTTATGCAGACGATTAGCTGGAGGGTGTATATAATAGCTAGGTCCCTCTAGTTGAACTGGCTAGTAGAGCTAATAGTTATCGCGACTACCACTATATTAACCCTAAGGAAGGAAAATTAAGTGAGATTGAACAGAGCAACCAAAGCCCTCTCCTAGCGCCTATCTATTCTATTCCTCTCGTTCGTTCTGTGCGACTTAATATCCCGGTATATAAGCTTAACGCTTAGTATTAGTCCGTATAAGAAGTAAATAATATAACTAATAAGAATAATATATACTATTTTAAAGAGGAGACAAGTTATGGAAAATTTAACCAGCTGCAACTTAAACGGTACCTCCTTATATATTAGACGCCTTAGTCTTTATCTACCTTGCAAACTTGGCTGGTCTATTTAACTTAATAGAAGCGCCGCTTAAACAAGGCATTACTGGTGCCTCGGCGCAATAATTATAACTACTAATAACTCTCTAGCACAGCTAAACGCGGTGTTAGTTAGCAGGAATAACCAGGGAGGGTATTACCGTAACAGGGCTTTACTACCTTATAGTGCACCTGCTGCGCCTGGAAGCAGACCCTACTAAGTAGTAAAAAGGCTTATTCTCTTGCCTATGAAATTATAGGGGATAATAGCAGAAACAATATTATTATACAAATAGTGTATTCTAAGTATTTAGGCTTTGACCTTAACCTGTTAGAGGTCGCTAACGGATACTACGGATAGATAGGGGTCCGTATCTTAGTAGCTATAGGGGCTTACTAACTTTTATATTGCCTGCGATACGGTATCACTAGTGCTATAGATGGGCTAAAGTTATAAATTAATTTAACTGCGTCCCTTAATCTGCAATCCTAGATGCCGGTAACTTTACTATTAGGAAATCCGCATAAATATACCCTGCTATATGGCGTTGAGGCGTAGCTGCTAATAGATGTTGTTTTTGAACAATTCCGGCTGGCGCGAGGCTAGCAAATGGTTTTGAACGCCGCACACTTAAGAAGCAGCTGGAGAAGCTTCCCCGAATACCTAGAAGGTCTAAGCCTTGTATTTTAGGGGGGAAGCTTTGGACACGCACCGTAAATATCCGCAATTATAACCTCAGCCGCGTGGAACACATAAAAGAGAGCCCCTAAGGTGTAATAGCGCTTAATGAATTTATAGGAAATAAGGAAGCATATATAATCTAGACCCACGTTCTAACTTATAACCCTGCTAAGCTGTATCCTAACTGCGGCTTAGATTGGCCCTTATTCGCTAATATAGAAGATAACTTAAAGCAGACAAATATCTGGACCGCAGTATAAGAATAAAGTGGTTTGAGTTTAAAGGTCTAAAGCCTGTATAGCTAGAACTGTCTAAAACCTAAGTTACTTGTTTTGACCCTAAGGCAGGCTTGTTAGCTGTTGATTTGTTGGGCTAAGAGGAAGTTATATTAAGGCGCATAATAAGGCTCGAGCGAAGCCACGCAGCTAGATAGGTATTGCTATGCGAAGCAACGCTTAACCGGCTACCTCTATGCCGCCGTCTTAGAATGCTTTAAAGAAGGGAGTAATACTGGCCCTTATCGCTTAATACAACCCTCCTGTGGAGGCATAGGAAAGTAGGGTATAGACGGAGAAGGATTAGGCTCCTGTTACGCCCCGTATTATAGCGCATTTGTGACGCTGTGCCTGTATTTGAATTAGTAAATCGGCTTAACTTTTAAGGCGCAGTTGAAACGGGGCCTACCTTTAGCTCTTCTATTAGCTAAGCAGCAAAGAAAAGCAAGATATAAAAGTTCTCTCTACCTTTCTACTAGAACTGCATTAAGCACAGTATCTCTTAAGGAAAGCCTTCCCTACTTTCTCCTAAAGACGGCCGAACTATTAGCTACCTTTAAGTATCTCTTTAATAATAAGCGACTCGGATGCTATAATAGAGGATACTACGTTATATTAAACTATAGTGCGCTCTAGCCATTAAATACTTTATAGAGTAATACTAACGGAGCTAGGATACTCTGCTTACTCCTAATCCTAAGGACTCCGATGAGGTCATCGACAGAGTAGGGCAGGTAAGCAAGGGTAGTATTCTTATAGTTGTATTCTTTCGCCCGTTTACTAATATAAAAAAGGATATCCGGTCAGTATCGGAACGCAACAATAATTAAGGTTATAATAGGTCTTATGCGGAAGGTCCTGCTAGGAACGCCACACCCCCCCTTAATAGCAAAAATAAGTCATCTCTATATACTGCGCTTGGTAAATGCTTTCCGATAGAGCCTATATAACCTTAGCTTACACAGGTAGGGGCAATTTAAGGTCTAGGTGGCCTAGTTAATTAACTCGGCTGTAAGGGTATTCTACTCGAGGGTTGTGTTAAAAGACTTAAAGGGGACATCCGCTATATTATAAGTTATTTAGGGAAGCTTGACGATAGGGTTAATAACTTAGAAGAGGGAGATACTGTAGGCATTGTTTAACCTGTACAAAGAGAGATGTAAACCCTTAAAAGGGGTAGAGAAGAAACTTTAGACGATGTAGATAAGCTAGCTAGAAAGGCTAAGAGAAAGATCACGACACCTAGAAGGAAAAAGGCATGTTTAGGTTAAGGATAAATAGGCATCTGTAGAATAAGGAAATATATTAGCTTAAATGTAGTATACTCTTATAGTGATTATTATTAGATTAACGTTGAACCTAAGTTGTAAACTTCGGCTTAATCTTAGAGTAAGTGTTTGCACTATTTGTATACTTAGTTAGTAATAAGTTAGTATATCCGTTACGTGGGTTTAGGGCGGAAATCCACTCACTTACCTTGGCCCTCCACAGAAACGGGGTCATAATGTTAATGTTTGGGGATAATTACTTTTCGGTCCAAGGGCTTCTATTAGGTCCACCGAGCCGACTTTAGTTAACGAATAGTTGTGGGATGTAGCAGCTTTACGAGGATTAACCTCTACTAGTCTATTCTTAGTGCCTCGGTTGTAATGTGCTGGCGTCTTCTTAACTAGTTAAGGATAGGATTTTTCCTTTAAAAGTAGTTAGAATTCCGTAGAGTAATAGATAAATAAGGCCTACTATGTGTTCTAAGTCTAGAGGCCACGAAGGCTAATCTATAGATGTATAGATATATAATTAATAGTTGCGACGCATTAGGATATATATATCTGCTTGGTAGTGCCAACTTATTTTATCGGCTTTTTTAAAAAAGTTCTTCTTTTGCCTTTAGAAGTTCTTGCTTACGGCTCGCTTTAGGTTCTTTCTTTTTTGAAGCTTCTCGTTCGTAGCTCGCGTTGACCTTAATTGCGAAGTTTGCTTTAAAGACATAACTGTTATATATAAAGAATTAGCGGGGTGGTAGCTAGTATATATATATAATCTCCGTGGTATCTAAGTAGAAACTAAAACCCGGGTTGTGAATAAAGATAATAGAAATACTAGATTTGGTTTTCAGATTCTAGGTTTTGGAATAAGGATTGCGATTTTAGAAAATTGTTTCTAGAATCCTAAATCTAGTCTAAAATAATAGAATTATAGATTCGAAATTGCTAATTGTAAATTTATGTTAGCGGGTTTTTCTCCTATAAAATATAGCACCAGGCCATAATATTTTAAGCGCTACTACTAAACTTTATTAACACTAGACACTATCTATTCCTTTAATAGCTTGCACAAATATTACAGTTGCGCGCCTATTTAAAAGAGAAAACTACTCTACAGTTATGAATAACTAAAGAATCTCTTTTTGAGGGACTGCTAGAATATTTCTGGATTCTCTCTTGTTTATAGACACAACGGCTTCTTAGGACGGAAGCATGAACGTGGATGGCGCCTGCCAATTCCGAGACCTTATTGCCATTAAAGAATGCCCAAGAAACGACGACAAAAGCTATATAAGTGCTCTTGTAGGCGTTAAGCACCTAAAAGAGGCCTTAAATGAAGCGAAGCTTAAGCTAAAAGCGCTTATAAAACGGTCAACCAGTAGATACTTTTTAATACTAAGATTCTGCAAGAGAAGTCCTCTGCGTGTCCTATAGGGACACAACTAGGGACTTACTAGACGAGATATACTTCTATTAGAGGATAGATAGTGGAATATTCGGTTATACTTGGAAGGTATTAAGCGATAACTAATTTATTCTTATTCCGAATATAGTTTTAGACAAGTAGAAGCTAATAGTCATTCTTCTTCGTCTAGATAATTATTTAAGCCTTAGAGATGCGCCTCCCGGCAAGGTTTTTAGGATAATTTGTATGTGCTAGATATACTAACGACTAGATAAAGAGTAATAGTGGTAGAGAGGAATTAGGGGTAGTAGTATAGCAAAGGATTTGAAGCAGCTTATAAGCAAAGATAATGTTATAAGGGAAGTTGACTCTTTATTGCGCGTTTTAGAATTCTGGTTACTCGTGAAACTGGGCGCGCTCTATAGACTCCTTGGCCTTAAATGCAACAAAGTAGACCTAACTCTTTTAATAAATAAAACGTAGTCGTGCTAATTATTATAGAAAATCTCTTAATGTCTTCGGCGTCTTAATATAGTATGGGAACCAACCTTGCGCTGTTTTGGCAACGACGTCTGGACTGTAGACAAAGCCACTATTAAATACTTTTAGTTAAGAGCGCCTAGTGTATTGAATAATAATCAAAGAGCTATTACTATGGCTATGGAACGCGGACTGTTATTCCCTTATATCGTAGACCCACGGACGAGGTCTTAACTACTGGTTAGCTTGTTGAACTTTCCTTCTCTAATACCTACCGTGGATACATTTTTTAACAACCTAACCTACTTGGAACCTTGCGCAATGGTGATAAAAGGTCTCCTAGATCTACGGCCGAAATTATTAGTTAAAAAATCTTTTAAAATTGTATTTAGCCCTCCCTCGGAATTTTATGTTAAAGAAGCCGAAGGCGAATTCTATAGCTATAGAGTGTTAGAAGGCAATAAACTATTCAACCTATTCTATACGCAATTATGGCTATACTTAATGAGACACTTTCCTAAGATAATAAAAATTGCGGTGAAAAAGGAGTCCGGGCAGCCCAGGCCATATATAAAGGAACTAAGTGTATGGCTCTGGTACAATTTTGCGTTGATAGCTATAAGGCTTAAATTTAGGACTGATAAAATAAGCAAGATACTATTAACTAATCCGGATATAGTTTATACAAGGACTATACTGCTTAATACTTACCTATAAAATAGGTATTCCTATAATTATAGTTAACTTGAACTCTATACGCGTTAAATTTCAGGTATATTTACCACGGCCAAGAAGCTACTGTTAGTTAATGGCCAGTTAAATTTAACCATAAGGCACACGGAGGCCCACAACCGCAGGTATAGTAGGCTATATAGGGATTTGTATATAGTAGATAAGGGGCTTTTATTCTTACCTACTATTTGGCTACAAAGTTCTGTTAGAGAAATTAAAGGTGTGAATTTCTTTTTTGTTAAAAGAGATTTTATTATATTATTCTTTGATGTAGACTTGAGCAGCTTACTTAATTTAATATACTAGTAAGACGGAAGTATAACTACTGTTAGCTTAGCTAGTAATAAATATTAATTACTAGTGCGGACGCTCGTAACAAGAACAGCAGAAGTTAATAAAAAGAAAAAAAGGAAAGTTTTACTATATAAAGTAATTAAGCGCCTCTTTAATTAATTTTAACCTGCTAATTATTCCTGCACAGAATAATAATACTACTTTAAGGCGGCCGACCCTAAAGAGTTTATATAAAAGGAAGAGGTTAACCGGAAGGCGGCATCCCTTAAGGTTAGTAGAGAAAAGGAAGAAGGATAAGAAGTAGAAAAGTTATTATACTAAATAGAGCGGATTTTAATTCTGTTTAATTATATACTAGTTAACCTTGTTTAGTTAGTAGTATAGTTAATTATAATATTGTTTAGTCTAGTCGCTCCATTTTTTAGCCTAAGCAAAAGTAAGCCAGTATAGGTAATTCTATATGCGTGTTCATTTAAGAGCGCAGCTAGGCATTTTACCTTTATATAAGTAGAAACAAGCCCGTACGGACGCCATGACAAGGGTACCGGAAACTTAAGATTTAGGGTAATAGACTAATTAAGTTCCTTTAATACGCTGTTTTATAGGTAATTTTTAGCTATTTGCTCTGCCAAGCCTCTACTACGCTAATAATAATTATGCCTAATACCACAGTAGAGGTAAATAGTATACCGCTTAGATATTGCGCTAGTTTACCGAAGCAAGAGAATCCCGCATAGAAGTTTTGGCTGTATAGGCGTTTGGCTATATAGGTGTGTTGGCTGTATAGGCGTTTATATAGGCGTTTATACTGTATGGCTAATTCGCGAGCGTGGCTAGATATTGCGCTAGTTTACTAAGACAAGAGAATCCCGTATAGGAGTTTTAGCTGTATAGGCGTTTTGGCTGTATAGGTGTTTTAACTATATAGGCGTTTACGCAGTATGGGCGTTTATACTGTATAGCCAATTTATAAGCGTGGCTAAATATTGCGCTAGTTTACCGAAGCAAGAGAATCCCGTATAGAAGTTTTGGCTGTATAGGCGTTTTGGCTATATAGGCGTTTACGCTGCATGGGCGTTTATGCTGTATAGCTAATTTGCGAGCGTGGCTAGATATTACGCTAGTTTACCGAAGCAAGAGAATTCCGCATAGAAGTTTTAGCTGTATAGGCATTTTAGCTGTATAGGTGTGTTGGCTGTATAGGCGTTTACGCAGTATAGGCGTTTATGCTGTATAGCCAATTCGCGAGCGTGGCTAGATATTGCGCTAGTTTACTGAAGCAAGAGAATCCCGTATAGAAAGGTTAGCTATATAGGCGATTTGTATAGGCGTTTATGCTATATAACTAATTCGCTGTCTCGCTAAGTATAGAATTAAACCTATACTGGTAAAATCTCTGTAAACGCTCTATATGGCCAAATTATCTGTATAGGCCAAAGCTAGCTCTCTAAACACGCGCAAGTATAATTTACTTTGGCTTTTAATTAGGTATATAATTAGTTACATTATACCGTTTCACGTAAGTTTTAGCTAAGGCTACTGCCTAGACTTAGCCACCTTTAATAACGTTTCTTAAGTCCCTGGCTATTTATTTTGCGTTCTTAAAATTAGTAAATTTAGTTTTAGTATTTAGAGTTTGTAATTGCATTATGGTACTATTTAGAAGCCGGAATTTAGAAGCCGGAAATAGAAAACTAGTTTTAATATTTTGCTTTTTTACTTTGTGTACTAAATGCCCAACAATTTCTACTACTATTAATATTAACTATATAGATCTGCTTCGCCATAGTTTTATGAGGCGCTATAGTGCGCTACCGCGCACCAACGCCTGCATCCATATTAGGAATAGCAGGATTCCTATAACTAAGCGTTGAAACCTTACGCTCGCGCTCGCTCCTTACTTATGCTTTATCGTAATTTAGAGGGCTTTTCTATCCTATGGCTCGATTTTCAGAGAGCCAACTTTAAGCTATTAGAGCTAATCCTATTAAAGATGAATTTAATTCCTTTCGCGATGCGTTTAAGTCGACGTATGCCCGTCTTAGCGTCGGAGGCTCACCGGGCAGTTTCGAGCAACTAGTTATAGACTCCTGTAAGTGTGCTTTTAATGTGCTACAATATAGCTAATAAATACAGCTAGAAAACTTCTAGTGCTTAAACTTATCGCAACTTTACTTAACCTTCCAGCCGCTACTGCTCTTCCTTCCGGAGCTGGGGAAGCGCCTTTTAGTGGGGATATTGCCTTATTATACGCTTATCTGTTATTGAACTAAACGGAGTTTAAGTACGCTATATAGCTTATAGAACTTATTATTGCTTAAGCCGAAGACACTATAATATAGACCGCTATAGTTAACCTTATTGCGCGGACACACCTAATTCCTTGTCTAATAACTCCTCCGCAATTTAGCGTATCTTTTACTACGTCGTTCTAGGAGACACCTTGGTTCTTTAACACCGGCAGTTTTGTAGATACGTCCGACCTTAGAGGGAACGTCAACCTAATACTAAAGGACGAACTAGAGGGCAATCTTATAATCGACTATCTAGAGTTTTTTAATACGTTTTTGGTTAGAGTTTTATAACTTAATAAGATGGCCGCAGCTGTGTTTAGGATATATAAGGAGGTAGAGGCCCCTCTATATAGAAAAGGCATTGGCTAGGCGGAGTGGCCGGAGGATTGTATAGAGTCAAGAGTGTTGCACTAGCTCTGCCAACACATTGACTAATTTCTGCAGTTTGCGAATAAACAAGGCTTCCGTCCCTTAAAACGTTGACGATGCGTTACCACCCTAAATAAACCTATTCCTAAATCTATTAGCAAACAAAAGCTGGATATCGGCTTCGCGTATAATTTAAGTAATTAGCGCGAAAATAGTAATAGGCTGCCTTATAACTAGTCTTATATCCTGGTCCCGGGCGAACTTAAGAGTAATCCACGGGAAGACAATTATAGTAGCACTTAGCTTAATCTCTTAAGATATGCGAGAGAGATATTTAGCGGACAAGATATATAGTAATTTATCACGGGCTTTACACTCTGTGGTTTAATTATGCGACTGTGGAAGTTTAATAGACTTGGAGGGGTCGCGTCTAGGCCATTTAACGTTAACAAAGACGGTTATATATTTGTTTCGGCAATTCTTAGGTTTTTATAGATAAGTGAAAAAGAGCTTAGTTTCGATCCTACCGTCCTGGCAGATAGGGCCAAAAGATATATCAAAATCTAGCGGAATGGCCAAGCAAAGCGGCTTTGCCTAGAAAAGCTCATAAAGCGGCAGCGTTCTGTTACTAGTCGAGTAACTACTTACTAGAAAGGCTGCCTAAGTGGAGGCAAATCGGACCACTAGCTTGCTATCAAGAATTTATAGAAATATAAAAAACGGCCCGAAGAAGGTCTTCTGCTCAAGGAAGTAATAGAAGCTAGGGTGAAGAATATAGCGCAGTACTACCACCATAAAACCGTGCATATTAGGGGCGCCGTTAATAATACCCGCAATAACGTTTGGAAGGGATTAAATAATACCTAGGGGAGGAATTCATTTCAACAACGGCGACCTGTAATATTCGAAGCTATTACGAGTCCCGCTACATCCGGTAGTTTAGGACTAGGGAGGGGTAGAGGCAGGAGCAGAGGCAGGAGTAGAAGTAGAAGCACTACATAAAAGAGATTATTAAGCTATATATAGACATTAATGCCGCCTCCTAAACGCTCTTGTTCGGACTCTCCGGTCAAAAATAATACTTAATAGCAACGCAATCGAGTCCATCGTCGCGTGATTATGCGCGATATTGGGAGGAGTATTTACCATATAAGTTCCCCGCGAGCTATACTTACAGGATTGCTCGGGGCAATTAAAGGTAAGTAATATATTAAAGAACGTACTGGGTTTAGCTAAAATTACTTAGAGCATAAGTTGCTATTAAACGCTAAGATTCTCCACCGTAATATATTAGTCGGGAACGTTATACTCTATAAGAGAGAGGACGACAGTTTCCTAATTAACCTTAATTTTACCGTTAAAATAGACCGCGAAAAGGCTTCCGGAGCACCGAGTAAAACTAGGACTAAAGTATTTATAGTAATTGGCGCACTCTACGGCAAAGACCATAATTTTATGTATAATTTAGAGTTATTCTTTTGGGTGCTTTTCTGGCTTTGCGCACACTAGAATGGCCCTAGTTAAAAGAGGAGCAGAACGGAATACGAGTCCTGGAATTATAAGCCTATAAAGAAACTTACAAAGATTAAGACTAGTAAGGTGCTTGAGTAGGACAAGTTTAATAAGGAAGTAAAGGCCAATTTTACAGCCTATTATAGGCCGTTAATCCCTTGTATATAAGAGCTGCGCAAGGTTGTCTTCCTAGAGGGTAAGCGGTGGTTAAGGGAGAATCGACAACTCTATTCCTAGCTAAAATCTATACTTAAGAAGGCAAGAAAAGATTTAAATACTTTAGAGTAGCTAAATTTTAAATTGTAGCCGCGGCAAAAGCTTATAATTAGAGATCTATAAATAAAAGGTTCTAGGACCTGCGGAGCCCTTGAAAATTGCATTGCTTTCTATAAGATTATTGGCCTTGCTAGGGCGACGCAATAAAACTTACTGTGCTAGCTTATCTCCACCGCCGTCGGAAGAAATCATTTTAATTTACAGTTTACTCTATTGCAATTTTAAAAAGCGTGAAATATTAATTCAACTAGCTATATAATCTATAAAACGTATTTACTAAAGCGCTATATATAAGCGACTCTACGTATATAAGTTTAAATTCTTGACTAATCCGGCACCTCTAAAGTTAATTTTGAATTCTTGGCTCGCCTTAATAGTTGTATCTAGATACCTATATAAAAGTTTCTCTCCTATATTCCTAGCCAAGGCAGACCTAATTCGTACAATGTTCTTGATCTAAAATAGTATATTAGCGCCAAGCTCAAAAACTTAATTGAATATTGCCTTACCTGTCTTCTGTTAAAGCGATAGCGCCGAAGTTTCTCCTAATCTCTATAAGAGATATTGGAAGCAATATAGGTTTACTGTAGAAAGAGTTTCTACACTTTCTCCCTTGCCGCTTTATTTAGGTTGTTATATTTTAGCGCAAAATATATTCTGTTCTGTATGGCTTCGTTAAAGGAGCTAACCCTGTTTATTATAAGAAACATAACGCCTTAGAAATACTCTAGCTGCCGCAGGAAGACCGATACTAAGTTGTTATATTGGAGACTCTTCGGCGATTATTGTTCAAGGAAGACATTGGCCTTATTGAGAAGGAGGACAGCGTTCTAGCGTCGAACGAGATTAAGGATTGGAGATAGCCGATCTTCTAATTTGGCCGGTTCTAAACTAAGGTCTCCCGCACAAGCCTTCTCTTAGTTAGACTAGTATGTAAATGGCGTTCAGCAAGGGAACAAACCACATAAAGGGGCCTTCTTTAGAAATCGGAAATTGCTTCAGCTGTTAGGGTCTTTCCCACTCCAGGCGGACCACTAGAGTAAAGAGTCAGCGCATTGAATAGCCAGTGCGCAAGCGGAAAACCTACTATAGAAGGAAAATT
>KV745581.1:0-12550 GCA_001692735.1 Lepidopterella palustris CBS 459.81
TAATGATCCTTTGAATCCTTTGGATCCTTTAATGATCCTTTAAATCCTTTGGATCCTTTGGATCCTTTGAATCCTATAACAATCTTTATATTCTACGAGACTATAATAATCTTTGAATCCTTTGGATCCTTTGAATCCTTTGAATCCTTTGAATCCTTTGGATCCTTTGAATCCTTTGGATCCTTTGGATCCTTTAATGATCCTTTAAACCCTTTGGATCCTTTGCATCCTTTAATGATCCTTTAAATCCTTTAAATCCTTTAATGATCCTTTAAGTCCTATAATAATCTTTATATCATACGAGACTATAATGATTTTTGAATCCTTTAGATCCTTTGGATCCTTTGATAATCCTTTGAATCCTTTAGACCCTTTGGATCCTTTAATAATCCTTTGAATCCTTTAATCATCCTTTAAATCCTTTAAATCCTTTGCATCGTATGACAATCTTTATATCCTACGAGACTGCCATAATCTTTGAATCCAACAACTAGTGCCGCATCCGTGCCGCATCCCGGGTCGTGCCGTATCCCGGGCCGTGCCGCATCTAATACCACAAAATCCCTAGTACCTCTTACTCAAATTTATGTAAGCACGCTCGTATGCCAGGACGGGAAAGGATCTACAAAAATCCATCTTACTCGCCTTAACGTACCGAGTCCTCCGTATCCAATCCGGATGACAGATATTGGACGCCCCCGAACTGCTGGGTTGCAGCTAACGCCCCCGCGTTTCTGCCAAAGGACGGTGGCCCGGGCTGAAGCTAATGTTCCTGTTGTACAGCAATAGTTTTCGATAACCCCGAATTTTCACTAACCCCCCCAAGTTTCGCTGATATACCCACATTTAGAGGAGAGGATGAGATAAAGCGATGTAAAGTTTAGCACTCGTTCATTATCAGCGCTTATGTCACGTTGGGTGATCATTGGCGGAGCGCAAGACGATGCGGAGATGCCACAAATGGAGCAGACAGTCTCATGCTCGTTAGGGTAAGCATGAGTGTCCGCCGTGACTTCGAACCGAGTCAATGTTGGAATTTGATCTCTACCGCAAGTGTTATTGACGGCGATCGTGGGTTTTACATATTCAGAGAGACGATAGGTACATGTGAAAATGAGCGCTCTAATTATCCATCATGTCAAGACCTTGCGTTTTGGGGTTTTGATGAGCTTTTATCGGTCCCAGGTCGCACCTACATATACATGTTCGCAGATTTCAAGCATTTGGTGCCCAATTGTGTGACACAGCGTCGGGGTGTCGTATCAACGGTTTATACTGCCGCGTTCCTGTGGTACGGCTTGGCTTTGAACTCCCCGAGGCATCAACTTGACCTGCAAGGGCGTTGGCTTAAAGATCAAGAATGCCTTCTGGTCAGTCCATTCGGAGTCTGATTTGTCAAACATCTCTATGTCATATTTGAAGAGTAGGCGTGCAAACGTTACGCGTGCCTCGCCGAGATACAGCTTGCTGCCGATACAGTTTCGTGGACCAACCTGTGTAACAACGGTCAAATCAAAGAAATTTGTCTTATAAAACAATGAGAGAAACGTACAGAAAATGGCTTGCTAGCTTCGCGGTTGTCGTGCCGGAAGCGCTCGTCGAAGTATTTGTGGGATTCTTCCAACCATCGTTCTGGATTGAAGCTATGCGGGTCGTTGAACTGCGCCTTGTCCGTTTGTATAGCCTGAGGGCTAATTCCGATGATCGCCTGAAGTTACAAGTTAGCCTCTGCGAAGTATCTGAATTTTTGGCAGAACTTTGTGGTTATACTCACCCCGCCGGGGATCCATTTGCCCGCGATGGTCAGCCCCTCTGGAGGCACCACTCTTGGCAGCGGAGAAGGCGTTGGATGGTGCATTCTGAGGCCCTCGTTGATAACAGCGTTCAGGTATGGCAACTCGAGGGTCGAGTCGACATCGATTTCTGCTTCATTCTGAAACGAACTCCGCACTTCCTCTGCAAGGCGATCGACAGTGCTTGGATTCCGTATCAAAAAGTAGGTGGTGGCAGACAATGCCACGGTGGAGACCTCGCAGCCTGCGATGATCATGGCGAGTGTATTGCCGTCGAGCTCGCTCCGCGTAATACCTTTCTCCCTGCCTTCGTTGACGTTGCCAATAACAGGAGTGAGGAAATCCCATCGTTCGCCATCAAGACTGCCTTGGTGCAATCTTTCGGTGATGCTGTCAGTGACGTATTTCCAATTCTTTGCCCTTTGCTTCCTCGTCAGACGCAGAAACAAAAAGCCAAAGATCAGTTCAAGCGGGTGGAAGCGCGCGAGGCTAGTCCGCAAGGAGCCGAAAGTGACGCCCATCCAGAAAGCATCAAGCCATGAGTGCTCGTTCTCGCCCTCAAGGCCGTGAAAAGACTTGCCAATCGACAAGTCGCCGATAATGTCGAGCGATAGGAATCCATAGAGCTTGGTGATATCCAGGGTCGTGCTTTTTTGCAGCTCTCGCTCCATGCGTTCCATGAATAGATCCACGTAGTGCTGAACAATCGGGTTCTGCTGACGCAGAGCTTTATCAGAGAATGCATTGACCAACGTCCTACGCATTCTCTGATGGGTCGCTCCCTGAGCAGTGAAAAGTGTGTCGGCACCATTTAACGGAGGCGTAAAACTTAACGGATCCTTAGGCAATTGCGGCTTGGCTTGATAAATATCCTTCCAGGCCTCTGGCTCTGTGGTTGTCAGTTCATCCGGAGCAATGCGAACGATGCTTCCATATTGTTCATGGAGGTCGATCACGTATTTGTACATCTTCCCCTGGAAATGGGACCTGATAAGTGGAAGCCTCGAAAACTTGGCGAGGAAGGGTCCTGGAAATTCTCGAAGAGGATGGAAATAGACATTGTACACCGTCCGCCAGACAAAGTACTTGCTCGCTCGTTAGAGTTTCTATTCTCGGTTCAGGAAATGCTAGGGGTAATACACACTGTGATTACTAAAACAGATGCAAATGCCAGAAGTGTTATACCATCTGGACCAAAGCGATATGCCATGGTTGATGTGCTGCGCTGCAGCATCCAACACTGCAAGACGAGAGAGGTTTCAATTCAATTCGATGCTACCATGACCAGAGGATAGCTCGATTAAAAAGGCACGTCTAGAACACATTGACTCAACTCGGACGAGCTCTTGCAACAATCCATGACACCCAATAGTTTCGACACCCGAGAAGATTCGCTTTCAAGATCCCTACAGACTTCAAAGGATTCAAAGGATTTCAAAGGATTCAAAGGATTTCAGAGGATTCAAAGGATATCAAAGAGTTCAAACGATTTAAAGATCATCGAAGGATTCAAAGCTAAAGCTAAAACTGAGACCCTGGCATACGCGAGCCGTGATATTACCATTGTTGATCAAGGTGTTCTTGTGGGTCGTTTCCTATGGAGAGTACAACAAGTTTAAGAATGTCAGCCCAGACAGTCGCGCTCTGTGCAAATAAATAATTCAAGCCTCCCTGTGGAGTTTCAAGCAAGCGAAGCGACTCTACTTACTATTCTCAGCATTTCGTAACCATGGCCGATGCCCAAGTTCCAACAGTGTCCAACGAGCTGCCAGAGACGGACAACTTGGCTATTGGGTTTAAGAAGGAGATTATTCTCGATCAGAAGTGCCGTGATCTGATCGAGAGTTATTGTAAATTGCCCTCCGATCAGGTGGTGCCCCATCTCTACGCCGTAGTAGGTCACTCTAATATGCGAGAGTCCTGCATGTTGCAGCCAAGCTTACTGTCCAGTAGCGCGAAAAAGCATGGAAGGTCTTTCCCTGGCCATGCGTGGGCATGTGGTCCTTTGTTGTTCCCACGATCAACACACTGCCTCAGTATTCCAGCATCATCAGCCGGGTAAAGGAAGGAGGTCAGAGGATTCTTGACCTCGGTTGCGCTCTTGGTCAGGATGTCAGGCAAATGATCGCCGATGGAGTACCCGACCACCTCGTGTATGGAGTTGAGCTTGAGGCTGGCTTTATCGACTTGGGGTATGACTTGTTTCTCGACCGTGATACTCTCAAGTCGCAATTCATCTCGGCAGACGTGCTCGAAAAGTCGGGTCCCAACCCGAAACTCGCAGCATGGGACGGCAAGATTGACATTATCTACAATGGCCGTTTCTTGCATTGTTTCGACCGAGACGACGGACTCGTGGTCGCAATGCGTATGACGAAGCTGCTAAGCAATCGCTCCGGATCTGTCATCGTTGGCGAATGCTTGGGAGGCAGAATTGACCGAGAGGTAGTAGCTCCAATTGGCAAGCTCCACCTTTACAGCATCGAGTCATTCAAGGAAATGTGGACCCAGGCTGCAGAAAAAACGAAAGTGCAGTTCAAAGTTGATGTACAAGCCCAACCAGCAGGGCAGGCGCAGATGGCACACTTTGGTGAAGACGTGGTCAGCTTAGTCTTCTGGGTGGAGAGATTGTGAGCGAGTGGCATTGAACGTCTGAAACATCGCAGGATGAATCCTAGAGCTTGATAACTCGAGCCTTTAACCCCTTGTCGAACCTTCCGAAGACATCCTGGTCTGTTGTTGAGGATAATGCTACAGTTATGTCGAGCGACCATGTCGAACTGCCCAAGCAGTTGGGTTCGGGAGTTCGAAATTGTCTTCCTTGTATTGTTTCTCCGAAAAGCAGAAGCTATATATACTAAGAGAATATGGTAGAGAACATACTAGAAGAGACCAACACAGTCGGCGCGAAAGGACTTGCTGTCATTCGTAGACCTTAGAGGTGTGCATGGTGTGATATCGACCGCCACGGTCTAGGTTATAGTGTTGTCAGTTTCTGAGTGGCGCAGATAAGGCATCCTTGCTATACTCTGTATTTTCAGGTAATGGGGCGCTGTTTTAACTTTGAAGCCTGGGTCTCTCGGATGAGCGGCCGACATCACTGGTGAATGTTGAGGAGCGCAATCCCTCTAGAGACGCTCCGAAGGGCTGGTTCGTAGGAATAGTCTACTCTGAAGCGGGATGCGGATACATCATGTAGAGCAAAATCTGGAAGGGTGTGTCGCAGACCAAAGTACTGCATGTGTGCCACTGAATGCTAAGAAGTTGACCAGGGCATCAGTGGAGAGTGGAAATGATGTAGAGATTTACACAACCAACATACATACAACAATGCAACAATCTTTGTCACTCGTGACGTCCAACCTTAAAGCACGCCCAAGTGCGACAGGTTCATTCCAAAAAAAAAAAACCAACCCTACTAGCAGAGGCCTGTCGCCCAGCCTCGGCTAACGCGGGATCACGCCTTAGATTCATGGGGAACATGTTACGGGGTAGAGATCCGCGACAGGGCGTTACATTAACTTCCGAACCAGCTTCGGAATTCCTACATGTATCCGGGTGACGGTGCTGCGACAAGCCTGCGGGCTTGGAACCGCAAGATTATTTACTAGTAGCTGCGTCGAGGATTTCGGCCCATTCTGCATATCTCTAGGATTACAAGTTGTACTTCGTACTCCGTACTCCGTAATGATCATCGATTCCTGTCCTTCTCACATCCCTGATCAACCCAGTTAGGGCTGCAATAGGCATTGGCAGGCCCCTTTGCAAGGGTCGCAAGCTACGAAGGACCCAAGTGGTGCTGCTACCACTAGGGAAACGGGACCTAAGTTAGCGTTCTCGGGGGTTTCGATTGTCCCCGCATGCAGGTTTACCAACCTCCGCATCACTTTCCTCACAAGCACTGCCAGCAATTTGTATGCCAAATTTAAATCAGAAAAATCTTCAGCTTACTCTCTTTCAGTGAAGGTAAGACTATTGATGCAAAGTATCTCTCTTAATAATCAAAGAAACACAGCTTTAGAGGAAGCAATCAAGCCCTATGTTACATGCCGTCACCGTAGCTCAGGCTACGGATGTCAACGAATCTATACGAATTCTTCGGCTTGACTTTAACGCTGCTGAAAGTGGTGCAAATGTCAGTGTTGTCTCTCTATTTGGCTCTACTGGCACTAACTTATCCAAGTTTCTTCCAGGTCAATGGCTTAATCTTCATCTGGACGGCTCAGAAGTGTTAAGAGGATATGGTGTCATATCAGTACCAGGCGCGGCATTGGCAGCTCAAGATATTGCGCCAGGGTCTAAGCCGCACGTTGAAGTCATCATTCAAAATGCGCCTACCATACAAATACAACAACCGCGGGCAGAAGTCTCTTTACCTGTCGGCACGCAGCTGAACGTCTCTTTCGGTGGAAGCTTTGTATGGCCACCAAATAGTGTAGGCACCACTCCTATAACCAGAGTTGTTTTCCTCGCTGGAGGTGTAGGTGTGAGGTAAGTCTGTCTGAACAAGCTTGCCCAGCATATGATTAACAAACTTTCAGTCCGCTCATATCTATCTTGTCACACATCCTTGAGACAAATACAGTGCCACAGGAGGTCCACTTTTTGTATGCCTCCAGTGTCAAAGGATACTACAATATCTCACATGTTCTTGGACTTGAGAGACTACTAAGTATCAGCAAGGCACACAAGGGGAAATTCTATCTCTACCTTTTCTTTGGCGGCTATGCAAGTAGAACGTTGATGGAAGCTGCGGTGCCGCGGCAGAGATTCGAACCACGAGTTATGATGGGCACAGATGTTCTAGATATATTCAGAAACTTCGAGTTTAAGCATACAACAGTATGCTATGTTGCTGGACCTCCTAACATGACAAGTCATTTTGTTAAACTACTTCAGCAGAAAGTCGGAATGGACGCCAGCAGAGTGCTCTACGAGGAGTATGAAAGTGAGGTCTCACAGGTACATACGGAAATTTAGACTTGTATAGAATTAAATATGCAGCGGAGCTCATAAGGTGCAAACCTAGGGAGTGGTATTCTGTCAAGTACAATCTCAAGAAAGCTGATAAAATCCGAAAAGGGTTTCACCTGTCAGGACTCTCACACGAGTCAGTGGGATATCCCATACCATGGTGTATTTACCTCGTCACATCTCGTTAGTTAGCACCCTTTGAACAATGGACCTTCCTTGATCCGCCGAAGTCCCGACATGACCAAAGCAGGAAGGAAAGCAGATTACGCGATACTGCGAGTTTAGTGTCTTAAGAATGCACTAGAATATTCACCTACTTTGTACTAACCCGCGCTCGCCCTACCTCGTATTGCTTCCATCCCGGCACTGATGTGCGCGGTCACGATCAGGGGTTGCATATTTCAACACACGGGCGTCAGGATTCACAAGGCCTCCGTGTATATAAAAATCGGAGGTGCCAACTCTCCCCTTCTCTCCCCCACGTAATTCTTCTAGCCACGTCTGATGTACATGATCCTGCGATAAATCCCCAAGGATACCACCAGTGACGATGTCGTCATTACCACCGATACCTCAGGTGCCGAATCCATTTGCGCCTTTTTTCGTTACTGATGTTTTCACGTATAAGACGTTTCAGGACACACCGATTCAAACTGATGTCCATGTTCCCAAGGACATCGAACCTGGTGAAAATCTACCCGTCCTTCTGCTTATGCATGGAGGGAGTCTGGTATGCTGCGTCATCTTTTCCCCATCATCATGCGTGATTTCCACTTTCGTACAATACAGCATTTTGCTTGATCATGCAGGCACCAACATATCTAGCATTTCCAGACTGACATTTGCTTCTCAGATTGCCGGCCACCGAAGAATGTGGCCGTTGCTCTGTGGACCGTGGCTGGCTACCTTTGCCGCCAAGCACAAGGCGATCGTGATCGCACCCGACTACCGCTTGGCGCCAGAGACGAAGACGCCAGAGATTCTAGCAGACCTTGTATCTTTCTGGGAATGGGTTCACGGAGTCTTCCCTTCACTGCTCCAGGGGAAGAGCAGTGTTACTCCTGACCTGTCCAAGCTAGCCATTCGCGGTGAGAGTGCAGGAGGGTGGTGCGCGCTGCACTTGTCATTGCTCTATCCACAAGAGATCCGAGCCTCTATTCTGGCATGGCCTATGGTCGACACTGAGAGTGACTGGTTCAGGGTCGGTAGTGGCAACAGTATCATGATGGGCATGCCGCCTTTCCCTAAAGATCAGACCGAGAAGTACTTGGCCAGCATGAACATGGATGCAGTGACAACCCAAGGAGGACACGACCGTTTTCCCATCGCAATAGGTGGTATGCAGCATGGATTCGCACACATCATCTGGGGGAAGAGCGAGGAGACGTTCGTGCTTCGAGCACTGGAGAGAGGAGGCGCCAAGTTACCGAAATTTGTGTGGATATCGCATGGAAAAGATGACACGGCGGTCCCGCTCGAGGGAAGCGAAAAGCTGGTCCGTTTGATCAGAATGAATAGTGCGGGTACGTCTGTACGGGTTGATGTGAAGCCAGGAGACCACGGCTTTGATAATCATGTGCCATTTGAGGAGGAGTGGCTTCAAGAAGCGTTGAAGCAGGTCGCTGCCGCGTGGCTGGCTTGACTGGGGCTGAAGTATGGCAGTGTCTAGGGGCCCTTATTGAATAAATAAGACTCGGACCAATTCCCATGTTCACAAATTAAGGGAGCTGCAGATCTCTCGCACCCAGTTTGGCTCGCTCGTTTCTGCACGCGAAAGGATCTGTTGGAATGCAGAGTTTAAGGCCCGCAGTGCTGTCGCTCGGCCGTTCGAACGCTCGATAAGGGTTGTTCGAGCCAATTCCGGGGTGCTCGAAAACTGTCGGATTAGTAGCATTCGGCTAAGTGTTGGTTTAAATGGAGATGTCCAAGCTGCTCAATCCGATTGACAAGATGAAGCTATAATTAGATGTATTGGATGATAGTAACCAGACTAACGCAGGGGCCTTCACAAGGACAGTTCTTTTTCAATCGGGGCTGGGACCCTGTATTTCTAGGTTGGCAGGTCCGCCAGAGTTTAGCTAGGGGAAGCAGACACACATAAAATACACATCAGTCTCTACTTCGTGCTCTCCAAATATTTCATGCTTCTAACAGCGCCACGCCTTTCCACAGAACCTGTCGTCGCCCCATGAAACTTCTGGCACAACAGGTCTGTACGCAAGAGCCTCTTCGTGTGGCTGATCTTGGCTAATGCGTATACACAGGCTAACACTGTCTTACACACTTATCAGGAATCTAGAACAGGAAAGAAGTCGCAGTCCGGCATTTCCAGGACACGTAGGGGCCACCTCTATCCCCAATCGTTCATTTATTCTGCTGTTCCTCCTGATCTACGTAGGAGACCAAGCCGGCGCGATGTCCCATCTCACCCCTAGAAGCTCTGATAATGCCCCGACACCTCCGTCACTGCCGCCACTCGAGTCCGCCATCTTCAACCAGCCGCTATTTACTCGCATCCTGCGCTTCTGGTTTGCGGAGCTTCCCGACGGCGCCACGGCGGCAAGTCCGCAGCTTCTGTTCAAGTGGTTTGGCCGCGTAGATCCGGACAGCAAGGCGATATTCGACGCCTCTTGTAGGGAATTGAGCGCGGGCGCTCTCGCGTCCATTGGGCCCGATCGCCTTCAGCTGCCCTCGTTCCAGGGCTACGCGGAGGAGCGGGCACTTGCGCTCCACATTTCTGCACCCTTTCGCGACGCGATTCAACGCTGCAGCAATCATGATGACAGCAGCAGTGGCGGCGATTTGCGGCCTGCCGATGTGGCTCTGGCGATGATGCTGCTGCTGGACCAGATGCCACGCAATATCTTTCGTAAAGTCGATGAGCTCGGCGTGGTGTACACGCACTACGACCGCCTCGCACGTGCGCTGCTGTACTGCGTCCTGCACCCGCATCGTCTGGACGGCAGCTTTGATGTCTACGGGCTTGATCGCAGCGGGAACTTTAGACACTCCCCCGTCTATGGCTGCTTTTTCTACATTGCCTTGCAGCACTCTGAGGCACTTGAAGATCACGATGAATTTGACCGGCGGGCTGTGCAGCAGCTGAAAGACATCAGAGACGGCGATGTACTGGCTGAGAAGTTCATCAAGTCTGGAATACAGTTTGAGCGGGAGCACAGGGCTCTGCTTGAGAGATTTGGGAGGTATCCCTACCGCAACAAGGCACTCGGGCGTGAGTTCACGACAGACGAGGAGAAGTATCTTAGGGAGGATGGTGAGACCTTTGGTACCAATTCTGGAGTCTGATATAGGAAGCACGTGGGCCCTTTAACTTCATGAATGTGACTCGACGAAAAGAACATATTAGCGGTACCATTGAGGCCGCTTCTGGAGAGAAAGAGAGTTATCGACTTTGAGAGCTCGATACATGTATGATTCACAACGAGTAATAGCCTTATTCCAACTACTAACTTATTAGTGATACTAAGTAAGCTTCTCGAGAATGTAGCCAGATCAAGCCACCTTTTCTATCTCCACCATGCCAAAAGTAACACCGGGAATGCTTTTTATGCTCTTCAACTTCAAGCTCGCATCAGCCCCACTCACGAGCGTACCAAAGTCCTCGGCCGTCCTCTGCTTGCCACCAATAACAAACATCTGCAGGTCCAAGCTCGAGAGCATCCTCATGGCAGAGGTTGGCACACCTCCGTCCGGAGGCAGGACGGAATTGCAAATCAAAAGCTTGCTACCCGGCTTCATCACCGCTGCCGTATTCTTAAGCAGCTTGGTGCAGTAGAGATCGCTCCAGTCATGGAAAATCTTGCGGAAGAGATAGATATCGGCATCCTTGACAGGTTGTAGCTCCCAAAAGTTGTGGCCTTGGAAGGTAATTACGATCTTGCAGGTTCGCAGGAATAACCGAATCGAAGTTGCCTTTGAGTTCTGGTAGGTCTTGAACTGTGAATGAGAGATTAGGGTGACGGGTAGCCAGTTCGAGGGAGACATGCCCTCCTGAACCGTCCCTGTTATCGGAGTCAGCAATCTCAACTACTACTCTATCACTGGCTCAACTTACACATCAGTCACCTTCGTATTACCAGCCCATCCCAATCATACAAATCATGTATGGTGTTAACCTTGACAGCTGGATTCTTGGTCACATACTCCATACACTCCCCAAACCTCTTCACTCTCCACTGATTACCCTCCTCATTGACCCACTTGAAGTAATTCATCTCGCGATCCTTCGCATCCGGGAAAAAACGTGTACCCCAGCGGTGTCTCTGCCGGATACGGGCTGTCTCCCCACTTTCTCAAGGCATCCCCGGCATTCACCAGCGCTTTGTTGGCCTCATCCAACATACAGTCTTCCCCCCTGTACGGCTCGTACACGTCTGTGCGGTAGGCTTGTGCGCTACGTATGGGCCAGCATACTTTACATTCAATTTTACATACAAATCAATGCCAATCCTTTATATAATTACCACTTTGTTGGCCCTCCTGCTACTGCAATAACTGCCTTATACCTAGCCCTTATAGTATAGCAGATTCTAGATATCTTGCTTAAGTTAAGGGCCTCCTATTCCTTCTATAGTACCTGCCTTATCCTCGGCGATATTTAAGGTTGCCAATAGTATACTATATCCTTTAGCTTCTTCTAAATATTCTTATAGGTTTAGATCTAGTGAATTAGCAGGAAACTATATCTTAACAATATTATACTATTTATACTTCTCTTGGTTTAGCCTAGTAGTATAAACTAGCAATCCATCTTCTATAAGAATTATATTTCTAGGCCTAATAACGCCCTCGTATACCTTACGAAATGCAAGGATATAAGGGAGAATTTTCTTACGGTAGACTTGGCTAGTTATACTACCCCATTCCTCTTTAAAGAATACTAAGGGTCCCTTATTAGTATAATTAGACCCTAAACTATCCACTCTAAATAGCCTCGAAACCAGGGAATAAGGCAGTTAGGATAAAGCTTATCCTTAGGTAGTTAAGTAATAAATTATATTACTAAAGAAGAGATAAAAAAAAAAGGATTTATTGGTCTAAGCAACTTAGTCCTGATTACTCTTAGTCCACTCTAGATGCTCGTAGACCTACCGTAGCTGCTATAGCTTTTGTTAAGGTGTAATAAATAGCTTTTTAGTAGCCTTTTAACGGTAGTAGCCCTCCTAATGAAATGCCGTAGTAAGAACCTTATCTAATATAGTAATTCCGAGCTTCTTAGCAATTTGCCTTTAAGGCTTTCTCCTTTATACGGCGTTCTGAGTTGTATAAAGAATTAGCCTATAGCAAATTAGGGTACTTAGTAGACGCCTTCGACTACGGGGTTTTGTTGAAGTAGTAGGACCGGTAATACAGCTCTAGATAGTGCTCCGGGAGAGGCCTAATTGCTATGCTATCCGGCCGTACAAGAGGGCTAAATTGCGGAGAGTTTGAATCTGTAGTCGTTTATTACGAGTAAGGTGCCGGTAGGGGGTTGAAATAGTCATTTATAACGGTGGAAACCTTAGGCATCTGTAATTATTCCGGGTTTAGGAATTATATACAAACTTGCAAGGATTCTCCAGACTGGGCAACGATAACGGTATTTTATCGCGATAAATTATCGCGATTATCGTCGATAACGGATAAATTTCGTAACTAGCGTACAAAATCCAAACCTTAAAACTTTAATACTATAGTTAGTACTAAAATCTATCTTTTTTTAATTATAAGAGTTCTATATAACGCTGGGCACGGTAGGGAGCTTAATTATAGGTAATAGGGTT
>KV745582.1:0-12407 GCA_001692735.1 Lepidopterella palustris CBS 459.81
ACTTAGTAAAAGGGAAACACTAAGTATACTAATTATAATTAGTACTACTAGTACTTAGTAAAGCTAAGATACTAATTATACTAATTAAAGAATAAAGAGCTTAAAATACTTAAGAAGAATAAATTCCTTACTATTTCCTAGTTCTTTATACTTAACTTATTCTTACTTCCTTAACCCTAGGGTTAAGTAAAGTACTCTTATTATTTAGTTTTTAATATTAAGTAGCGCTTCTACTATTATCTTTAGTTAAACTTAGTTTAATATTATTTTACTATTAAGTAGTTACTTAAATAGTACGGCCTAGCTTTATAATATATATTATACCTAGTAATAAGTTAGACCTACCCTATAATTTTATAACTAATCTACCCCGAATTACCTAGACACTCTATACCTATTTTAGAGAACCTACCCTTTAGTCTTAATATAGGCCTGTATAAATTCATTTTAAGGTTAGCCCTTAAGCCGATAAACTATAGGTTATATAGAATTTTACGCGTTTATAACACTACTAAAAGCTTAAGGTTTATAATTAAAAAGGCTAGAAAAGGTACTAAGAAGAATAAGAAAACTAAAGAAATAGTAAAAATATTAGCTAGTAAAATATTAGCTTTAAAGTATTTTAGAGTAGTAGCTACTAGTTTAATTTCTATTTACTTACTATAGGCTAGCGCCTTAATATTTACTATATAGAGCAATTATAAACTAGCTAATAGCTAGTGCCTTAACTTAGCTTCTAATATCTATATATATAATAATGCCTAGAACTTTATATAGAAAAGGACTACGAAATAAAATATAGGTATTTATAGTAGAAAGAACCTCTATTAAATTAAGGCCTATAAAAGAGTTAACTTAAAGCTATAATTAAAGCTAGGCCCTACTAATATTACACTTATTAATATAGTCTATATACTAAAATTCCTTATAAACTACGTATTTTTTATAAAATTAAATAAAGTAGATATTTATTTCAACTTTAAAAAAAGGCTCTATATTACGAAGCTACTAAAAAGTCCCTTTATATAGTATAGCTAATTAGTAAATACTAGTGCCTTAATTATCGCGAACTGCCCGTATTAGCTAGCATAGTATTATTTACTAGCTAGAAGTCGAACTAGGAGACAAACTAGGTACTAGGCCTAAGTTTAAAGCTCTAAAAGAATTAAGAATTTATAGCTAAGAGCTTTAGGCCTAGAAAGGCCCTAGTAACTACTATAAAGTACTAGTACGTAACTTTAAACTATATAGGCTCTAAAGCTATTAAGCACCTACCTAGTATAGCTATAGGCGTAGATATTAGTAGCGTTGCCCTAAAGACTATTAACTATATATAATATAGTATTAGTAAAGCTTAATAAATTATCTTTTACCGCTCTAGAAATAAAAGGCCTACTATAGAGCTATTTAAGTGTATATTATACAACTTATATAAATAAATACCTAGTTATAATAAAGACTACTAAATCTTCTACTTTTACTATAACGCTACTATATTTAATATAGTATTTACCTATAGAAAGAAAAGTAATATAATAGCTATTTACTATTAAGCCCTTAATTTAATAGCTAACTAGTATATATTAGAAAAAAATTTACTAGTATTTTTATAGTATTTAGTAGTATATTACGGCTAAATACGTAATTCGCGTTCTGTATACTATAGCCTATAGTGTTAACTAAAAAGTAGTAAAATACCGTATTTAATAATATAGTGTAGCTTATTGCGTATTTATAGCCTATTGTATATTTATAACCTATTACGTATTTATAGCCTATTGTGTATTTATAGCCTATTGCGTATTTATAGCCTATTATATATTTATAGCCTACTACGTATTTATAGCCTATTACGTATTTAGAGCCTATTGCGTATTTATAGTTATTTAGCTAAGTAGTACTATTTATTAGTTTATTAGGCTTATTTTACACTTAATATATAATAATATATAATACGTAATTAGTATACTTTATTCTATATAGTTAATTGGCCGTAAGGCCTATAGCTACTATTTAAGAAAAATTTATTAAGAGAAAATACACGCCCTAAAATATAAGGTATATCTCTTTTACTTTTACTTAGAAATCTTATTACTATTCTATACTTATAACTAGCTCTTTAGCTAGCTACTATAGTGGTATAGAAATATCTTTAATTTATACTAGCTCCCTAAAAAATCTCTTTTAAAATTCGGGTATTATAGTGTATACTAGTAGGTAAAATATAGCTTAATAGGCCCTTAAGGCGTAGAAATTAGTAGTACGGTGCTAGTAGTTAAGGTAGTAGGTAAGGTAGTAGACTTAGGTTATTTAGTAGTTTAATATTAGTAGATAAGGCAGTAAGTAAGGTAAAAAATATAGGTTATCTAGTAGATTAATACTAGCGGACAAGGTAGTAGGTAAGGTAGAGAACGCAAGTTATCTAGTAGATTAATACTAGTAGATAAGGTAGTAGGTAAAGTAGGGAATATAAGTTATTTAGTAAATTAATATTAGTGGACAAGGCGGCAGGTAAAGTAGGGGATATAAGTTATCTAGTAGATTAATACTAGCGTATAAAGTAGTAGATAAGGTAAAAAACGTAGGTTATCTAGTAAATTAATACTAGTAAATAAGGCGGTAGGTAAGGTAAAGAACGTAAGTTATTTAGTAAATTAATACTAGTAGATAAGGCGGCGGGCAAGGTAGAGAATATAGGTTATTTAGTAGTATAGTACTTACGGACAAATATAGTAGATAATATAGCTAGTAGGTAGTAAATAATATAGTAAGTAGAAGTTATCTAGAAATATAAAGTAAGTAGATAAAAGTATATAGTAGAGTGTAAACAATTAGAAAAGACCTAAATAGAATTTATAATAACTAGATATAAAAATAAGCTTAATCTTAAATTAAGCCCTTAGGGCTTTAAAGTATATATTAAGGTTTTTATATACTATATATAGTATAGGCAAGTTAAAAGAATAAGTAGTACGGGTAAGTTAAAAGAATAAGTAGTATAGGTAAGTTAAGAGAATAAGATAAGAAGAGAATAAAATAAAGTATTATACTATATAAAAAAAGAGAAAAAATAAAGAATACGTTACCTTTATTTATATCTTTAGCTGGAAAAACTTAAGGCTATAAAATAGTAGGTGCAAAATAAGTATTTATTAGTAATATAGTATATAGTAGTAATATAGCATTTAGTAATAATATAGTATATAGTCGTATTTTATAGTATTATTATTAGCGGTGTAGTATATAGCTATATTTTGTAGTATTATTATTAGTAGTATAGTATATAGCGTATTTTGTAGTATTATTATTAGTAGTATAGTATATAGCTATAAAATACGGCCAAATACACGAAAATGCTAAAAATGCTAAATTGGCACAAACTTAAATTAAAGATACTAGTAAATTTTTTCCTAATATAGGGTTAAGCCTAAGTTCTTTTATACTAATAGTAAATTGTTCTTAGGGAAGAATTTTAAGAAGCTTTTCTTTAATAAAGAAATTCTACTAAAGCCTTTAGCTTTATATATACTAGTGTAGAATAGTACTACTAAATATTTTAAAGAGGTAATTATTTAGATATTTTATACTATATAAGTATACGCAAATTTACCTACTACTCTTAGTTACGAATTAACTAAATCCATAGCTAAAATACTAAACCTAACGCTAAAGAGAAAGCTAGGCTAGTAAACGCTATACAGAATAGTATATAAAGAAAAACCTAATATATTCTACTTATATATCTTTAGCTATAGGGTCTATTTATTAAGAAAGAATATTTCTAGGCTAAATAAACTTACTCTAAGAGCTTATATAAACTACCTAGTAGGCTATAATTTAATAAATATTTATTATGTATAAATTCTAAGCTAAGATAAGGTAATTTAAACTAAAGACGTAATATTTAATAAGACTAAGTTTTATAATTCTACTAAGCTAGACCTAGTATATATTCTATATAAAAAACTAAGCTAAATTATTAAGCTTATAAATATTCTAAGCCCTAATTACTAAGAGGAAAAATTAAGAATAATATTCTTAATAATATTAATATCTACGTAGCCCCTAAGTAGGTGGCCCCTAAGTAGGAAACTCTAGAAAGCTTTATAAGTAGCCTTAAGTAAAAAGAAAACGTTTAATTATATACTCCTAGTATATTTAAAGAGATATCGGCTAAAATAATAGGCTTAGTAGCCCCTAATAAAATAGCTTAAAAGATATTAAAATTAGATAAAAGTAGTTTTACTAAAAATAGCGCTCCTAGAGCTACTAAAATAGTAGCTAGTTTAGATAAAAGCTATATTCTACTAGTAAAAACGCAATAAAATTAATAAGCTACCTATATAGTATTACTTATAAATATTAAGAACCTCTTTAGTTTTTATATAGGTTTTGCCACCAGCTTAAAAAGGTAAAAAGTTTAAGTACCTACTACTATATATTAAAATAGCCTACTAGAGAAACTAAAGACTTAAAGGTAAATATTAAAATATTTTTATTTAAAAGGCTTCTAGCTAGCTACTATAAAGAAATATAAGGACCTTAAGTATAAAGAAACTTAAAAAGTTATTTTTAAAGCTACTACTAAACCCTATTAAGTTCTACCTTTTACCTAGGTATTTAAGTATAAATTTAATACCGACGGCTACCTTACTAAGTATAAAGTATAGCTTTGTGTTTAAGGTAACTTATAGATAACTAATAAAGAAATATATACTACTACTCTAGCTATTAGAACATTTTAGTTCTTTATAGTAATAGGTACTATATTTAACCTAGAGATTTAATAGTATAACGCTGTAAACGTGTTTATAAATAGTAAGCTTATAAAGAGTATATATTACTACTATTCTAAAGAGTTTAGTTAGCCTAATTACGCTCTATATTTGTATTAAGCCCTATATAGGCTAAAATAGTTACCTCTACTTTAGTTTTAAGACTTCTTAGTAGCCCTAGAGAACCTAGGCCTAAATTTAGTTCTAGGGGTAAACTACCTCTTTAATAATAATAGCCTTATTATATTCTTCTACGTTAATAATATAGTTATCCTATTAAGTAAAAAGAACCTTTTTAAGCTAAAGAGCTTTAAGGCTACTCTACTAGATTACTTTAAAATATAATTACTAAAAGACTTAAAATAGTTTCTTAGTATATAAGTGGTTCGAAACCGTATAGTATAAAAGCTATAGCTTTGCTAAGACTTATATATTAAGAAAACGGCTATAAGGTTTAATTTAAGGCCTAATTCTTATTATTTTAGAACTCCGCTACCTAGTAAGTAGCTAATTTCTTAGTAGAAGAATAAGTAGGCTTTTACTTAATAAGTATTTATATATTAGTAAAGAGTTAGTTTAATTAACTTTACTATAGTTATCTTTTATCTAAATATTATAAAGGCCGTATTAGCTCTCTTTAAATTTCTTTAAAATCTATTATTAGCTTATTTAGCTACTATTAACTACCTAATTTTCTACCTATATAAAACTAGGAGCCTAGCTATTAAATACTTAGGGAACTTTTTATATAATATAAACGTCTTTCTAGGTGCCTTTAACGTAGTATTTGCCGATAATATTAAGACGCGCTTCTTGTCTTATAGATATATATTTCTACTATATAATAGTGTAGTTAATTAGAAGGTTACTAAATAAAGAAGTATTACTAAATTAACTACTAAATTAGAGCTATTAGCTATTAGCGCTATAGGCACTAAAATAATCTAGTGGAAACGCTTCTTTAAATTAATTTATTTTAACACTAAGTAGAACTTTACTATTCTATACAATAACCTATAAACTATTTAAATTTTAAAGAAAAAAATACTAAAACTATATACTAAGCTCTACTATATTAATATATACTAGAGCTAGCTTTGTTAAAAAGTCTAAGCTAAACAAATTAATATCTAGTAGACCCTATAGTAGATATACTAGTTAACGGCTTTACAAAGCTACTACTAGGCTAGTAGTATAAGGCGTTTATTACTTAACTAAACCTAATTAATATACGCGAGTATTTAGAGTAGTAAATATAGGAAATATTATTTAAAGAACTCTTTAAGAATTTACTAAAGTATATACTAATTTCCTAATTTGTACTAGCGCTTTTTAGCTAATTTCCTAGTTAATATTATAGTATTCTATAACTTCTCTTATTAAGTTTAAACCTAGGGGGATGTGTTAAACTAACCTAATTAGTATTAATTAATATTTAATTAGTATTAATTAGTAATAAGTACTATTAATTAGTATTTATTTAACTAAGAGCTTCCTAGTGGATTCTTTGCTACTACTAGTAAGACGGTTCTTTGCCACACTCTTTCACAATATATATATAGTCTCATTTATTATCAAATAATAGACAAGACATTCATTCAAAAAGACACTCCGCTCCTTCCTTTTAGAGAGGCCGACATCTTATCCTATTATTAGCAAACACGACGCCTACACGACGTTAAGGCTCCGGTGGACGGCGCGGTCTTGGGAGGTTGTTCATGAGATCTATCATGCTCCCACCTCTTCGCAGCACACTAACAGGTTGAGGAAAATAGGTTTTCATATCTTTTCACGCAAAATTTTGGTGGTTTTCACCTTACCTAGTTTCTCGATGACCATGCCGAAAACTTCCTTCCACTAGATAGTCCCGGACGGAGACGTTGATCTCGTCTTGCCGCAGAAAAGACTAAAGTTTACACTAGTAATAGTTTGTAAAAGGCTTTACTAAGCTTAAAAGAGTAAATTTTATTTATAAAAACGCGTCAAGTTTTTTAATAAATATTTATATAAACGCAGGAGTAGAAAAAAGCCCGCTTAGGTCTTTTAAACGTCTTTATAGAAATAGACTATAATATAATTCAGAAAGTGTCCCTAGAGAAGGGCCTTATAGATAATTTAAGCCGTTTTTTAGTCCAACGGCGGATAGAAATTGGTTACTATAAAGAGGGACCCCTAAGTATAAAAGCACGGCTATGGCGCCTAAAGCTATATTTAGGCCTCAAGAAAGGGCCTTATTTCGACATATAAGCCTCTTAACGTCTATTAAATAGATAACGCTTTAACCTATATATTAAATTTAGTAAAGAAGTGGTTAAAAACGCATAGCGTTTACACTTTAGAGTTTTCTTACTCCTTCCCCGATTTAAACCTAATTAAGTACCTTGGGTGAGTCCTCAAAAGGAAGGTTTTCAAGCTTTATCTAGAGCTTAAACAAATAGAATACAGCTGTGAGGGCTTGGACCATCTAATTAGGGCATATAAGGAGGCGTGGATGGCCCTCGATTACCGCCTGCTACAGAGCGTAATTGACGGTATAGATAAGCGGCTGCGCGCAGTGCGAAAAGCGCATGGCTGACAGACAAAGTATTAATTGCAGCTGTGTTGTGTGGCAGTCGAATATAGTGGTCGATTTTAGTAGAGTTCATGTGTGCACAGACTTGTGGCGAGGCACTGTACACCCTCCATTTTTGAACACAGAGTGAAGAGAGGTCTGTGCCCGGGTTATAGACGGGTTGAACTGTCTAGACGACTTAAACTGACGAAAAGTTAACAGACTGTGGACCTTGGTTGGGGGGACTATTGCCCACGCGGCGTATACATTACCACTCCGTTGAAATGCCATTTCCCACTCGTTCTACTCCCCATTACACCCCTATGGCTTCATAAACCCATTACCACCTAACTGATTATCCGTCTCAAACGCAAACGTCTTCAACTCCTCCTCCATAACCTTCGCATCGCCTGCACCCCTCTTCCTAAGTCTACTCCTCCCCAACGTCGTAGTAACCTTTCTCTTCTCCTTAAGCCACCAATCTCTCACACACTTGCCCATCCCACCCTACTGTGCGTCCGCCGCCGCCTTCCAAATCGCCGTCGCATAAACCGTCATTTCCGGCGTATAATACAACCGACAATCCGCCTCTTCGTACCGGAACTGCAGCGGAATTCCGCTATCATCGCCCTCCCTCAGTCCATCTCTCACGTTGCACCCAGGCGAGTCAACAGTGCGCGAAAATGGCCCGTCGGCGTTGTAGTCCTTCAGCACGCTGTTATACCTATCGGAAGCTTCAGCCTTAAACGCCCACTGCGCTATCGCCTGAATGAATTCCCATTCGTAATTATCTGCGCCCTTAACACCACCCACTGCTTGGATAGGTGACCTGTTAGGGCGACCGCCCACTGCGAAGGCTTTGACGCCGCCTTGCTACCGCATTAGCTCGGAGAAAATGCTGCATGTTGACGCGCAATAGCCGTCGTAGACAATGATGACGTTGTCGGCTTCGAAAGGCTGCTCAGCGTAGTTTGCGAGGGGCCCGTAGCCGGTGATGTTGATGCCGCCGGATTCGATGCTGATGAGGACGTCAGAGAGGTTCCAGCACGCGATGCCGGTGAAGTCGTCGCCATTATATACGTGGGGGTCTTATTTTTCAGGCCGAGAGGTAAAAGGCTCATAGTCGACGTTGGCGTCGGTTTGATAGTCGAAATAGGTCAACTGAAACGCCTTGATGACGAATTGAATTGTGTTTAAAACTCGAGGATACTGCGAGCCGATGGCGCTAAAAGACTGGCCGATTAGATCCACGGCTTCGTGGGCACGAAAGCGGGTCGCGCCGTAGGGGAGGATGGAGGGGAAAATTTGTTTGAATAAATCATGGCCTTGCAGGATGGTGCTTCCGCCGTTGGCTGAAACGTCAATGATTAGTTTAGTTTTACCATCTGCGAGGGCTTTGGCGACGAAGTTCCGAGTTGTGGCCTAGAGAGCGATTTCATAATATTTATTTCCGACGAAATTGGGTACAAAGAAGACTGCGACGTCGTTATAGTCTGGCGAATAGATGTAGTAGCCGTTGATGAGATTCAATGGACCGGCAACAACGATAGGTGGGCATCCAGGAGATGATCCTGCTGCTGCAGTGGCCGCAATTTGAGCGGTGCTAGTGGTTTCAAACGTCGGGAATGGCTTGAAGGTTCACTTCTTCGGTATTAGCAGAACTAGCGGTGTTGTAGATAAAGTAGTTCTGCTGTAGCTTCTCTCCTGAATCTATGCCCTCTATGCTAACCAAGACGCGGGCGTAATTTTCGAACCTCTTGGAGGTTCCGTTGGCAAAGGTCAGGGAAGACCCAGCGACCGCGTCCACCACCAGTGAAGGTTCCCGTGCCACTTCCAGAAACGCTGAGAGAGACTTGGGCGAGTTCATAGAAGACATTATTGTAGAGAGCGTCACGATCTTGGAGAGGACCCCATTGGCTCCAGTTCTCGAGATAAAAAGTCACGTCTTGACCGTCAATGTTGACAACAGCGGAGGGTGTGTAGGATATGTTGTTGAATTGCTGGGCCAACACATCAGCGTATGCGAACACTGCGGGTAGCTTTAATCCATCTTCGGAAACGGAAACCAACGGCACGGTCCTGCCAAAGTTGAAGATGCCTCCAACGGAATCCAGAATGGCGGGGAAGTGACCGCCGTGTGCGGAGTGGATGAGTTGGTAGAGAGCAAACCCTAACTATTAAGCGGTTAGTAAGAATTCTCAACCGCGAAGTTTGAGGTGGTCCAAAGAAGTATCGAACCAGTCGAAATCGTTGATTTTCGTTTCGTCCTGGTTTTCGAAAACGGATCGAAGCAGTTCAAACAATGACAGACAAATGTATACAGGTCTATAACGAGTCAGTGTATCGTCAAGTTCTCGATATTCCTTAGAATATCTGTTACGAATTCATCAGACTCGTACAGAGGATTGCAAAAGTGAAAGTTGCTGTAGTTTTCGATGAAGCAAAGTATGTGTACGCATGTCTGCCGCTGTTTAAGGTGCTCCGATATATTTTCCGAAGTCTGAACGAGATGGAAGTCTATCAATTTGTGCACCCTGATACCTGCCGGGCCACTTTAGAGAGCGCCGCCACCACTTCGCTTCTTATAGAGGTCCGTATCCCGGTTCAGGACATTATCACCAGAGCTGGTTTCATCAATCTAAAGAAATGGGAAATGGTACTCACGTCGTACTCGCCAGTGAACACGCCAGTGTCAATCAATCCCTCAATAGCATCTTATCCGGCGAGGATATCTACGGGCTCCGGATCTTTTCCACGTACCCAGTCAGCGGATTCTTCAGGAAAGCTAGGGTGGTCTGCCACGTGATGTAGGGGCGTATTTGTCCCATGAGGCTCTTGGTAGCGATGACGTTGAGTGGCACGCTCTTGATGCAACCGTATGCCATTTGCGCAGGAACGGTTTGAACAGGGTTGCTCTGCGCGAAGTAGACGGAGGAGACGGCAGCGCATGGTGCCGTGTTATTGGTAGGAGTAGCGCGAGGGTGTAGGATTGGGCTGGCTGAAGTGATGGAGAGAAGCCTGGCCAGAGCGGAGAGAGGGATTAACCGCGTGGTGAATGCAGCGTATGGGGGTAGGAAATGATATAGAGAGGGGGAGAAAGAGGAGAGGGGGAGGTAGAGAACTGAGCACGCAGCCAAGGAGGTGTTGATAAAGTGGTAGAATGCACGCCAAGAACCGAGTCAGAATAGTCACCTACGCCGATTTCCTAGACAGAGAACAGGAAGATATTATAACCAATTCTAGTAAGTTTAAATTGGATTAATATATTAAGTATATTTTTAAATAGCACAATAGATAACACAATAAAAACCATACTTAATAAAACTGTGAAAATTAAAGGTAATGACCTAAATAAAGTTGGTGAATGAGGCTGCGTGAGTCTCTGGGTGACGCACGCAGCCGTCCTATGGAGAAAAAAATATTTTAGCTCGGGGATACACCACCTCAGTGGATGAGGTGGGTGTTTAGGAGACCAGCATGCACCAAAGAGTGGTGTCGCCCAATCGGGAGCACGACGCCTGGTGATCCCCCATTACAGTGAGCATGTCTCCGGCCATGGCAGCGGTAGTGTTGTGCATCCATTGGTGACGGCATCTGACGTGGCCCAGCGAGTTATCAGACTGGGTAAGACAACAGACGTCTACCTCGTCTGGATTGTGGAAAATGGATTGGAGCGCCTCAGACAGCTGTAAACCTGTGGACGCAGATGGTGGGATTCAGGTGCATGACGTTACGTTGCGGGTTACCTTTAATGGAGTAAACACGGCAGTATTATAGGGTTGTAGCTTGTGGGATGTGTGAGGGAAGACGGCATAGGATAATGTTGTTTTTAAAATAGAATTTTAAGATGTTAAGGGTCTCGTGCGTTCCGAAGCTGTCCTATATTAGCACCCGTGGTTTCCCTTTAGCTTGTGCTTTTGTTTGGGAATTAAAAATGCGCTTAAGCTACCTTAAGGTAATTATAGAGTCGGTATGTCTAGATTCAGAACACGTATAGTGCTATTAAGGGGTCGGGTACGTCGTTTAGTTAGCTTGATGGCTTAATGCCGGCTAAATGATTATTGAATTTAGGTACCTACTATTACTCATTACGCATTTAGCAGCAGTTACTACTGTGCGCTTTATACGCGCGCCTTTATAGCCTTGCAAATTGTTTTTGCTAATAAGAACCTTTACACTTCCTGGCATGCTTAGTATAACGCTAGTTTTATCTATATTATAGACATTTTTAGGTACAATAGCTAGCTTATAAAGTACCTTACTAATTACCTTAAACTAGTGTATAACCTTATTACAAATATTATAATAATTCTAGTTTAGCGCCCTTATTCTCTTGGCTTTAAGTTCTAGATAACGTTTCTCGAAAGCCCGAGCCTAGTTCTTACCTAGAGGCTTGGGTGGTTTATTTGTAAACTATTGGCGGGCGACGCTAAAGCCTAATAAAGGTATATACTTTATTTGTGTATACTATCTAAATTCGGCTATTTGCAACATAAAATTAACAATAGGTTTTTTTTTTTTTTTTTTTTTTTTTTTTTTTTTTTTTTTTTTTTTAATTTATTTATTAATATAGGGTAAAATACTGCCGGCTTTAGACCTTCTATTCTTTTAAGCGTATACTATATCGGCGTTTCGGGAGGCCAAATTTAGTTGCCCCGAGCAATTAGATCCCAAGATTCTATATCAAATTACGAGCAACCAGATTTGGCTATAGGAGAATCTAAGCAACTAGATTTCGCGTAGTACTAATCTAAGCAGCCTAAGCAGCCCGAGCAGTCCAAGCAGCCTAAGCAGCCTAAGTAGCCCAAGCAACTAGATTTAGCCACAAGCAACTAGATTTGGCCACAAGTAACCAGATTTAGCTAAGATTTAGATAAAAATAAGTACTTATTATAAATTAGCTACTTTAAAAAGGCTAGAATAATAGTTATATTAATTCTAATACTATATAAGTAGAAAAGGTATAAAGAATAAGTAAAGTAAAGTAAAGCTATATACTATACGTAAAGGACGAGCAAAGTAAAGCTATATACAGTGCGTAAAGGATAAGTAAAGTAAAGCTATATACGGTGCGTAAAAAA
>KV745583.1:0-12393 GCA_001692735.1 Lepidopterella palustris CBS 459.81
TATATAGATTCGTTTTATCCGTATTTCTATTAGAGTTCTCTGGTAATCCTTTTGAATCCTTATAATAGCTATACGTAGCTATTAATATATTTGAATCTAACACTTATTTATCTAGCGTTCGATGCATAATATATTATTATTATAATAATAAAAGTTTAATATATTTTTATTATAGTAGTAATTTATAACTAGTATTATAAATATATTTATAATAGAAATTAATATATTTATAATAGAAATTAATATATTTATAATAGAAATTAATATATTTATAATAGAAATTAATACAAATAAAATATAGAGTTTTAATAAATTCGAGTAGGTATATAATATAGTAAATAAAATAATTATAAAACTTATAGAATAAAAATTATATAATAAGGCTAAACTTAGTAATTAGTAATTTATAGTTAGTAGAACTAAATTATATAGAAAAGTTAAAGCTATAAAGAGAAGCTTTTTTTTATATAAAGAATAAAGCTGTATTTTATTAAAATACTTTTATACCGCTCCTAAAAGCCTAATTCTTAAGAATAAGTCCCCCGCTATTACCTCCTTATTATAGCCACTAAGAATTGAATCGTCCGAAGATTATAGTACACTCGAGTTACCCTACTTTTAGTTTTACTCAAGCTCCTCCCAATCCCTAAGCCCCCTCTTATACGACTCCGTCGCCGCCCTATACTTCTTCGAATGATCCGTGTGCTTCATCTCAATTCTCTCAAACCCACGTCCGATCGGCATATCTGGTAGACCAAACATACTTTCCAGGCTCGTCGGTGGGGTCTGAATGCCAATCGGCCCCAACGCTCCCGAAATCATCCACTCCATCATAGCTCTAATTGTAGGGTCATTAAATGTCATGTTCCCCAACTCCTCTGCCCACTTTTCCCCACGCTGTTCCCACTTCTCCACATGCGCGATAAGGTCGACATAGGCATCAAGAAGACCTGTGCCATTGCTACTCCCTGCTACGATCGGCCGTCCACCGTACTGTCTTAACAATGACAGGATCCTGATCAAGAGCAGTCGGTCAGCGCATTTGTCGCACCCTTCTTTTGGTGATTTCCGAATATCGTGTTTCATGCATACAAGTGCTGCCTCTGCTTGCCTCGCGGGAGTCGCGAACCCGAGAAGCTTCTTATTCGGATCCGCCCTGTGATCGAGGAGACATTTCAACATCTCGAGATTTTTTGTTATGAATGTCACGGCTAGAGGAGGTCCCGTCCGTAAGGTTCCGTTGATATTAGCTCCATGTTCGACCAAGAACTCGACTGTTTCGATCTGATTCTCCCATATGGCCGCTAGCAATGGTGTTTCGTGCCATTTAACACCAGAGTAAAGGTTCGGATCTGCGCCGTGTTGGATGAGAACATCCATCGTAGGAATGCAGCCCATGGTGGCAGCGACGATGAGGGGAGCCGATTTGCCATCTTTCTTGGGAGCATTGGGGTTAGCACCTTGCCTTAGCAGTGATTTTATTAACTCCGTGTTCTCTGGCGAAGCGTCGCGGAGCCGGTTGGTGAGCTCCTGGTCGTATTGTTTCGATTTATTTTTGAACAAGCCCATGTTGTGAAGTAAAATTGTAGATCATTGCCTCCCGTCAGCGCCCACTCAAGCTGAGCACAAGAGCTCTCGCGACATTCACACAGGTGGTGTGATAGGCATAGACTCATTCGTTCCGTGTGTCGCCTACTTCCGGGCTGAAAGCATAACCCTCATCGTGAATCGCTCCGGGAAAGGTGAGCATGAGGTCTCACGATTAAAAGTTGAAAGTTCCCAGCCGATTGGGTACGTCGTGGATTCCTGAACATTCTGAGCGAAATGGGTAGTCATACGGCCCAAAAGGTGCTACTACGGTGGTGGGTTAACGTGACAAGTGCACAAACTCAAATTTGAAAATTCTTCATCTGAACCCCGTATCACCATCAGTACCGTGTATCACGGATCTATAGTTTCCTGTATAAAAACAGTAGTTCTAGTACTGCTCTGTAATGCCAGGTAAGTCTAAATATTCTGCTTCGTACAATAACTAAAAGTTTGTTAAGGTGGACGCCCTAGAATTAACCTAGACAGGCTTGGCAGACCTATTGCGTGGTATATGGAGTCGCCGGATGTGGCGATAGGATACGAGCTAACGTTTAGCCGTATATGGGTTATAGTATTTAGCTATATAGGGTACTCTGTTAGCTTTAGCTAATTATAGTTATATTTTTATTTACTTATTCTTTCTAGTTTTATATACATAGCTAGTTAACTATTTAGAATAGTATATAAGAGTTTAATATATTCTTGTCACGGTAACAACCCGTGACTGCCCTAGTATAGGTTGGCTTCTTTCTAGTCACCTGATTTCGTATAGTCTACGCGTTACGCATACACTACGTAATTATTTATATGTCTCCTGACCGTTACACATTCTAATTCTTTACGCAACGGTTTGTGCATCGCCAAAGTATTATGCATCCATACCTGCATACTCTAGACGGACATCACAAACAGGAGGAAGTGCAGGTCTGAAATGCATGTTAAAGCGACTTTATTAAACCAGCCCGAACGCCAACCCTGTGTACGTTGACCGCAAGGCAATCAACTAGAAGCGGGGGTTATCTTATCTGCCTGCAGGGTCTCCTACACAGCCACCGCCTCGTTCATGCTGCTCCAGTGATAAAAAGGCTCTGTGAGATTCAAGCTTTGGTGTGCATTGTAAACGGAACCATAAGCGCGTTAACAGGGCCGAAGCCGCTATAGATACCAGAAGGAAGGGCTTGCTTTAAACATATGCTGTTGAACTAGCACGAATCCAAAGTTGCTTAGGTAAACTACACGTGATTACCTGATATATATATATATATATATATTGCCTCTCCTCTCATGGAAACAGAATGAGGAAGACTTTCGAACCTTTTGAACTTGAACTAGGCAGTTCGACTTATGCCCCTTCAGGATATTTCTTCTTTCTGGATGCCTGGGAACATTAGATATTCCCTATCATCCCAATCTCTCTAGACTTGGACTGCGCACAATCGCGGTGGTGTTGATGCTTGTGCTAGTGATTGCAGGGGAGTAGCGGGGTTTGGCTTGATGGTCTTGAGTGGCTCGAGTGGGAACTAATGCAGCCGCCACAAGCGAGATGCACGAAGAAACTTGATTCGAGATATGTTTTTCGTAGATGTCAGGAATTAATCAGGACGAAAAAACGCTCAACCAAAGATTCGGTGTCATCATGTGTTCCGCATAGTAACGTACCCCGCCAAAGCAGCTGCAACTGCGTGCTTTGGGGATTATCGCTTATACACACAGAAGAATATGGTGCAATCAGTAACCTAGACTATCGTATCGTGACCTTCACACAGCCTCAGTGGGTTTCTCTCTTGCCCTTCGTCATGGTATCATGGTATCAACATCTCTCCTAACCTCTCGCATGCTCTGTATTTACCAGGACCGCTTTTCTACTCCTTCCATTCTCCTGGATGTCCATATTTTATATATATGCGTATCTCCTGTGCATATAAGGAACATGGTTCCTCATTGTTAATTGCATTCACCGCCTCCTCTCGCATCTTTCGCTAACCCCACTTTACTCTCCGTTTCCTCCTCCTTCCCCTCCTTCCTATCCCTCCTCCTTCCCCTCCTTCCTATCACTCCTCCTTCCCCTCCTTCCCAGCCACTGGCCCTTCTCCCTAATTATCCTCCACCACCCTCTTATCTTCGCTTCTTGACTTCGTATGCCTCACTTGCCCTTTACCACTACCTCCTCAGCTGCTTCCAATCCGCCCACAGCCCAACCTTCCATTGTCCTCCACGTCGCTCCAGGTAATATACATGCGCCATTGAGAATGCTTCAACCCTTTTTTAATCTAACAACAGAAGTTTCTCCTTCCTCATCAGACCCCATTTCCCAATCCACAGCTCACATATCTTCCGCCTACCGCCAACGCTACGCCTCCTATCTCGCGGCCACACTCAACATCAGCCTTGAAGCCGCCCAGTCGGAAACAGATTACCAGCTCTCCCCTCGACGCGCCTCCGAAGTTTCGGAGGGGGACGCCTGTCAAAGTTGATCTCCAAAGACAACTTCCTCACGAAGAGAGCATGTTTGAGGTGTTGTTGGGATTCAGCATCTTCATCGCAGGGGTGGTGGTTGTAGATTGGTATGTAGTGAGCCAGAGGGCGAGGGAGGCTGTTGGTGTGCAGCGGGAAGGGACCTGAGGGATGGGAATATTGATTTTGGTTGCACTCATGGCTTTAACTTTTTGAATTGGTCAATTTGGCACTCTATTCTGCGCCTCGGTTTTTGTAACGATTGTAATGAAAAGTACCGCTCCCTCTCTTACGGAATATGCATTTGCGCTTCAAAACGGCTTCAAAACGGCTTCAAAATCGTAAGTTGGGCCCCCCTTTTATATTTCCACATCACCCGGCTTGTCCCTTAGTCTTCGCAGTCTTTTGTGTCTCGACATGCCTTTATTAGACCGCCTCGGGCGGTCGAGTAGAGTTACCTATCTAATCACGTCCTTTATATAGTGGCAGACGTATAAAATGCTTATTACTGTGTAGCCCAGACAGGTGGCACAGCTCCTTCGTTCGTTCGGGCAGAGACCCACAAAGATTGCGCATGAGTGCTACTCTCAGCAGCGAATTTCAAGAGAAGACATTCGATTATTCGCAATATGTCATTATAATTCACAGATCAAGTTGAAGACCTGAGAGGGTAGATATCTTCATTATTATAAGTCGGCTAACGACAAAGCCATATACCCAGGGAGGCACGTGATGCAACAACAGAGGAATAAACCGCCAATTAGCTCAGTTCAACAATTTCTTCATCTACAGTAACATTCTATACATCAAGATTGTGTAGGGAGGTCACTCCCTATCACTTCCTCTATATATGCTGCGACCTTATTCTGCTCGTTCAACATTAGATATCTGGTTCCCAACAGATTATCGTATTACTTGATTCAACATATTTCTCTCCATCCTTCGCACGAGGAGCGAATAAGAATCGGTGAATATGAGCAGCGAATATGATCAGCGGGCACAATAGGGAAACTCGAGACGGCGAGAAGTAGGAGACTGGCCATGGCCAAGACGGCACGTCTCACATAATGGAAGGGGCCCAGGGCGAAGCCTCTAGCAAGCACCATAGAACCCTGCCTTGTCTTTCCCCCACGCAAATGTCAAGGAGGCGTCGAGGTGGATGTGTTAGCCGAGATTGGTGGAAACGTTGTTGTGCCTGCTCTTAATCCTCTCCCTAGCAGAGCTCTTGCCCAGGCGCCTCTTCGTACTCTTCCTCCTCTAAATCTGGAAGCTCGTCCTCGCCGTAGAAGGTAGTCTTGCTTTTGCAGCCGTTTCCCACCGTTACCCACGCACGAAGAACTGAGGCGCCTCCCTTGTGCCTGAGTTTCTGGCAAACCTGGTGTAACCGTCTAGCTACTCTTGGAGCTCAAACACGGAATTAAACACACATCTTGTACAATAACGTGTGTCGTTAAAAAAAAAGGCCTCACCACCACTTACTCCATGGTCCAGTTCTACGAGAGGCTTTGTTTCTTCACCTGCAAGACGAGCTTGTTGCGCAAACGCCCTGGAAATTATCGCATGTAAGTCGTCAGCCGATGCGCGATATCTTGCACTCTGGGGCTGTGGTACAAAGCTTAGTTGCTTGCCAGTTGCATACAAATCGGGAATGGCGACTGTAGTGGCGGGAGTGGGGATTCACCATGCATGAAGTTTCTGTGCTACCCTTGTTCACACTTTCCTGCGGTTCAACCGCGAATACCTACGCTCCTTTCCCACAACGGCTTTATCGCAGGAAAACCGGTTGGAGGTTCCGATACGGGCCTTCCTTTCGTCGCCGGTCGATATTCAAGAAATCAAGACATCTTCCTCTTCCCTCCAGAGTTCCACAGCAGCTAATCCGCGATATCCACCCCCGCACGAACCGATCGTACTCGCCTATCAGGCCAGGAAGCAGTCAATTTTTCAAGGGCGTCGTTGCCAAAGCTATTGCGCGTCTAGGCGGCTCCTAAGGCTATTTTTGCAGGTCGTCGTCAAGTTAACATGGAATTGACCTGACGATATATGGCGTCAGCTCGGTCTTGGCAAGGTGTTTAAGCATATCCAAAAGCCTCAACACACAGAGCAGCCCACAGAACTCGCCGTCTTGTACAGTAGACACAAAAAGTACCATATTAGTGTCCTTATAAGCAAACTCTGTCACCTAGAAGTCTTTGGTATAGATCTACAGAGTGTACCGCATGGAAATTGAGCCAAACGCACGAGCTTGAGTTTTAAGCGCTTGGCATTGGTTTGCTCTGACCGCTCCTTTCTTCCTCGGCCCCTGGAATTCTTTCATAGATCTACACGGTCCTGCCCTTGTTTCTCACCCTGTGTTTTTGTCATTCTGGCTGTTCCAGCTGGCCCAACTCCAAGCCCACAAAGGTGTCGTAGGTGCTGAACACCCGTAAATAAAGTTTATCAAGCGATGCAATATAAGGAAATTGAGGGCGAGGGCCTGCGTATTGCTAGATTCTTTTGCCTCCATGAAATGTGACACGTCTAAAAAGTATCCGTATTCTTTTAGTAAGAGTGGTTATTTCATTCCCGCTGGCCCCGACGACAGAATTGGAAAAAGATAAGGAAAATATATGCACGGTTAGAACAAGGTTTTGCCCGATTCCTCGGTGTGGGGGGGAAGGGAGAAGCGACTGCAGGCGAGATTGAAAGCTTGATTCCACATCCTTGCCGGTGTCCCGATATCGGTCTCCAGTTGGAAAAGCCGCCGTGGTTCGAACTATACACGCCTATTCGGGTTGCCACTGCCGAGCTGGTGCAGTACGGGATCCCAATTGCATACAGCAGGCGGACCATAAGGAGCTTAGGCTCGACATGCAAAAGCCGGGGAGGAGCTATGGTCACCTGCGCGATATTCCCATGGGGGTGCCTCCGTCTGATACGATACACATGTGCTCCAGACAGTGCGATGATGCTCGTAACTGCAGGCTGTTCTTGGCGGATAGTGACGATCCCCACCAGAGCTTGCTCCGCCACAATCATCGAGCTGAACACTTGTGCAATCATCCATCCAGATCTTGGACGTTCTACTCGATTCTCTGATCTGTGGAAATTTTGTTTTCCTGTAAGCTAATCGTATGCCTGGCGGCCGTTGTTCCCGACTTAGCCGCCTTCCTGTGTCTGAACAGTCTTTCCTGTTCACCATGTTTGTCCCCGCAGTCTTCCTATAGCGTTCCTTTGGGCGCTAACGCCAACCAGTAAAATTTGACTTTCAAAGATTGGAGAAGCTGACAGTATTTGTTTCGACGTTATTTGTTTCGCAGAACCGCTACATGGAAGTGCAACTTTCAGGCGGAGTACCAGGAGTAACACCACCTGCGAAAAAGAAGCCGATGGATTTGAGTGAGAACGATGTCAAGTCCGCTTACAATGAAGCACAACCTCATGTTCAGGAGCGTGGCTTCAAAACGCAATCAAGTGCGCATCACTCTGGAATGTAGGGGCGCCGCAACCTCAAGCGCTGATGTTGAACTGAGCTGATTCGTGGATTCCTCCACTGTCGTCATATTGCGTATCCCGTAGTCCATAGCTTCGTTGCTGGCCGACTTACAACCACAACACTTCCTCCACCTTCCTTCCTACTCCAGAGTTCGAGCGCCGGCCCCGTGGAGATATTCAGCGGACGGATTCTCCTCTGGTGCGTTTCAGTTTTTTGAAATCACCAGTAGGCGCAGTTGCCTTTTTCCAACAGTATACATTCAAAAGGGGTGGTGCATTTGAAGAAAAAGACATAGCGCCGGCTTCAATTCATAGCATCTCCAAAACGCAGCAAGTAATGCCTTAATTTTACATTGTGTACGATCGCGTTTCCCACGCACCACTGATTGCTTATACAGCGTGGGAAAAGGTAAAGACAAAAGGTTTGCCTTTCGCCCCCATAGCTTCATACAGTATCTTCGTGCATGTTCCCTTTCCGCTGCGTACTGGGCGGAGGTTGCATAACCTCTCATTTTCGTCAAACACCTGGCCTGGTCCAACCTCCACATACTCGATGTGCTTATAATCGTGCGAGAAATCACTTTCGCCTTGCTCGGCTTCGGTGGACCCGTCAGGTCGGTCGGATCACGTGACAGGAGAGATAGGACTGCCCGCCATAGCCTCTCCTGGCTCGGAATTCAGGCCCTTGCGGCGCTTCCGCTCTACTTGGCTGCATGGCAGGCGTAACAAGCGAGGAGAGCGAAGGTCCCTCGAACTGTAGTTTACCTCCATGTCGGTGCACTGCACACGTGGTCGCCTCTGCTTACGCGGGAATGTTGACCGAGGATGATCCTGGGAGTCTGAGACAGCCTAGTCGTCAAAGTAATTATTAGGTTGAGTAGAATGCCCATCGGCAAGGTATGCCGCAGCTAATAAGTCCCAATGAGCAAAAGAGGTTGTTGGGCTATAGTGCGAAGGTGCTGAAAGAAGCATGTTAGCTGCTAATACCGTACTGAAATCCGCGAGGATAGCGAGGTGAGGACGAACCACAAGACGATGGCGTGCTGGATAAATCTTCGACTGGCGGGGGTTGTTGTCTCGTTGACGTCTATTACTGAGAATGATTGACGAGCGAATTAGCCAACGGATTAGTCGCCGGTAATCAGTCCTGAACTTGGCTTGAATTTTTCAATCCTACGAGGTCAAGGTTGCTTATCTATGCACACGTAGCACTTTGTTGGTGTTATTCTAGCTTCAGAATTCGAGTGGAAATTCACTCATCGGACTGACTAGAGCGCCTACGTATCGGGAGGACTCCTCTCCATGGGAATATCGCACAAGGAGCTATAGCTTCTCTGACAAGCTCTCCTTTCCCCGCGACGGGGAGCGGCAAACCTTTGGTCTGAGCTCGCATATATTCGGAATAGTTAGTCTTGTTCTCAACGCCGGCGCGAAAAATAAACACAATTACTTTGTGTTGTACCCACTCCTGCGTTCTAAATAGATTGAGAGGCATTGGCTCTCTCGGCATTATAATACTAAGTTTTCATGCGCGATAAGCCGCGAGCACAAATATGCACGCCTCCATTATTCACCAAGACAAAAGAGTAAGAATATGGGTAAACCTCCTCAGATGCTGTAGAGAAGCATGCAGTATAGCGCGGTTCCATACTTATAGGCTAACGGAGATAGCTATCTACCAGGCGAGAGGTGCCTGGTATCGATTACGGCATACATGTTCGGACTGATTGCTGAGAGGAATGTAATAGTGACGGCTTTTGTAGCTCAAGGTTACTACCTTGGCAACGGGAGTAACAACCAGCATTTTCACAGGTCACGGGACCCTGGGCCCGAATATGCACACAGCTGACAGTTGGCTACAAGCATGCCGCAAGCCCATCGCGGCTCAAATTGAATGTAGCTACATCAACCGCGTGCTCGGAAAGACCCTGCTACTACTCGACAATCTCCTCCGCCTGCGCAAGTCCGACCTTGGACTCCCCTCCCTTGTTGGCCTCGCAATGAACCCGTTCTCCAGAACATCGTCATCCAAAATGTCAACCTCTTCAATCTCATCCAGGATCGCCCGGGGTGGATCCGCGTCGAACACGGCCTGGATATCCCCATAAGGAGAGAACCCAGAAAAGTTCCATAATGCGATCTTGCGGCGTTTCAACGGGCCTTGTGGCCGCCGCTTCGGCGCCCGCCACAGGCGGTGCCGCTCGTAGACGCCGATAAGTAGGAGGATGGGTGCGTTCAGCACACGAACAGCCGCTACGTTGATCTTATGAAACCATTGTGGGGAGACGAGAGAATCCAGAGGCAGGAGAAAAAGAACGGCCAGGATATTGAAAGGTTGGTGATAGGCGAATATGGCATCGCTCTTAACACCCTCGAAGGTAAGCACCGCGCGCCGGAATTGAATCTCTGCGGTTGCATCCGCGACGATCTTTGAGAATGTATTGGAGATCATCGAGACGAGAATTGTCAGAAAAAGCGTGTTGCCGAGGAAGGCGAACGAAATCATAAGGGCGGGCCCTAGGATAAGATGGAATTCAACGGACCGCTGAATCCCTGTACCATCGAGCCCAAACTAGATCTAAAGCATCTATTTGGAGATGGTGACTGGATCGGGCGAGCCGCCGCTGTCGTTCTGTTTGCCGATGTAGGTAAAAGCCATCTCATAGCGACAAGGAAGCCAACAAAGCGCCAAATAGTAAGTAATGTTAGCACTGTGAAGTCCCCCATCGTGGCGCGGAGCGAAATAAAGAGCATGTTCTCTGGCATTAGGTTAAAGGCGAGGCGAGGCAGAAGGATCGGCGCAGCTATTGACAATATGTCAAGTGCCTGTTTCCCTTCTGCTAGATCACCAACCGCTAGCCTGTCCATTCGGACAAAAGAGTAGGCGGTGTAGATGATGATGAAGGTGACATCCAGGAATAACCAGAGATTCTGCGTATGAACGAACCACCTATGCTCTAAGATAGTAGCAAACTCGCCCAAAACCCATTCAGCGGTATAGATAAAGGAGAAAGCTTTATAGACGGTAAATTCGAGGTGACTGCAATAGGTCATGGCAAGGATATAGAGAACCGGCAGAACTGCGAATTGGCAGACTTCGATAATGCTCCGAGAACGGGAGACGATCAATCGATATTGGTTTAGGAGAGGCGCCTTTTGAGGATTGTATAGTGAAATTGGCTTATGTTTGCGGTGGTCTGGTAAGATATCGACAAACGATAGAGGTGTACACCACCCCTCCACGATACACAGCGTCCACCACCTTCTGGCAAGCAGAAGAGCTAAGAAAAGTTAAGGTATAGTTAAAGGGTATTATTTATATAGTATTAGAACATGCTTAGAGCGTTTACTAGGCTAAATAGTATAACTAATTATTTAAATAGTCTATATTAAGTTTAGAATATAGTTAGCTACTTATAACCCTCTATTATTTATAGTTAAAGATAGTAATAATATTTAGTTTTATATAGTATTTTACCTTACTAAGGTAGCTTAGGGTTTTTAAATTAGTAAAATTAGGTATTTATTTTTTACTATAATAGTATTTAGGGCTTTATAGTTAATATAAAACTAAAGATCTATATAGTGCCTATAAATTTCTAAATTTCTAAATTTATTATAAATTTACTAATTTTGGCCTTATTATATAACCTTCTTATTCTATAAGTTTTATAACTATATTATTTACCTAGGTTTTAACTTAATTCTCTTTTTTTTTTAAAATTCAAATTCTTATTAATATTATACCCTACTATAAATATAAGTAAATAGTAAGCCCCTATTATAGTAATGACCCGTAACTACCTGAGTATAAGTAGCTACTTTCTTTTATCTACTTAATTACGTATAGTCTACGCGTTATATATAGACTATAATTATATTTATATACCTTTTAATTATTATATATTTTAATTCTTTACCTAATGTTTTATACTTTACTAAAGTATTATATATTAGTATATAAATAACGTTTCTTTATAAGCCTTTAACCTTTACTTATAGTACTCTACTAATATTATATTAGGTTAAACCCTTTTTATAAACCGTACTAATTATAGACACTAATTCTTTACCCTTTTTTAAGAGGTTACTATATAGCTAGCCGGCCTAAAGGCTAGTAATAAAGCCCTTACTAAAGCTTTTACTAAATAAGAAGCTCGCTATATAGAAAGCATTACTACTTTTTAAGCTAAGTAAAATAAGTTATAAAAGAGCCCCCTACTACTACTAGTTAATATATAAGATTTATCTAGTAGTACTTTATAAAAGATTATTACTACTATAAAGTCTAATTAACTTTCTAACCCGCCTATATTACTAGGAAATAAAAGAACCTACTAACCTTTCTTACTAAGCTATAGTATAAGCTTAAAGAAAATACTAATTAATATTTAACTAAACGCGCACGGCTTTTATATATATATTTAAGACTAAAAAAAGACATTATAATTTTTATAAACCTATATATAAACTAAAATATATATATAGTAACTTAGCTAACTTAATTCTTATAAGCTATATATAAAGGCCTAAATAAAGAACTAATAGTACTAAGTAAACTAGAATTGTTATAATAAGGTAAAAAAAGCTTTTTTATATACTTTACTAAATTTTATAAACTAGTAGCTAATACTAGGCTAAATAAAATCGGCCTAATAACCTAGCTAAGATAATTACTAAACACTAACCTTTAAAAGACAATAGTTAGTATTAAAGTTCTAAGCACTATAAATAAATATACTAACTAAATAGCTACCTATAATAATAACCTTTACTACTTCTCTACTACTCGCTTTTTAAAGTCCTAAACACACGTCTATAAGAATTTTACCACTATAAAAGTTAACTTATTTTAATATAATCTACGTAACTCTT
>KV745584.1:0-12442 GCA_001692735.1 Lepidopterella palustris CBS 459.81
GTACAGTCTACGCGTTACGCATAGACTATAGTAATATATATATACCTCCCGAACATTATATATTCCGATTCCTTACCCAACGTTTTGTACTACACCGAAGTATTGTACATTAGCATTCAATTAACGCTTCCTTATAAGCCTTTTTCCTCTGCTTGTAGCGCTCTAGTAATAAGGACCTATAGTGCTATTATATTTACTAGGGTAATTTTAGGTTCTAGTACTTTTAAGGGCTTATTCTTTTTAAAGTACCTATTTTACGCTTTTTAGGTATTTACTATATAGTTCTTAAATTTATACTAAAAGTTAAGTTTATAAATATTAATTTATTTTTATAATTTAACTTTATTTTATATATACTAGGCTTTTAAGAAGTTATTAATTTAGTACTATTTAGTTAGTACTATTATTACTACCTTTTTCTATACCGGGCCTATAGTTTATACTCTTTAGTACTTAAGCTAGTATTTCGAGCCTAGGTAATACTTATTACCGCACTTTTAATATTTTAAGTTATAACTTCTTTAGTAAATATTTTAATTTAAGACTATTTTATACTTAGGCCTATATATAGTTTAAAGTATCTTTACTTTCTACCTTATAGCCTTTTTAGGTTTTTTAGTATTTTTCTTTCTAGGCACTTTGCCTAGAAATATTCTACTTTACTATAAAGGTACGCTTTTTATTATAATACTCTTTGTATTTTTTATTTAAAATTTCTTTATATTATTTCTTAAAGCGTTTTTTCTTATTTTTAAGCTTTTAAGTAGTAACTCTATTTAGGTCTATAAAATTTTCTCTATTATTATTTCTTTTTAGGTTTAGCTTATAGTTCTTTTATTAATATTACTAGAGTACTATAAATAGAGGTTAAAGGCTTATAAAAAAGCGTTAATTAAATACTAATATATAATACTTTAGTAAGGTATAAAATATTAAATAAAGAATTAAAATATATAATAATTAAAAGGTATATAAATACAACTATAGTTTATACGTAACACGTAGACTATATATAATTAGGTAGCTAAAAGAAAGTAATTACCTATACTTAGGTAGTTATAGGTTATTACTATAATAACTAAGTAAAAGGGGTTAAACCTTCTTTCTTTTTTACTTTAATTTACCTATTAGAGCTAACTTCAATAATCTAGTTACGTAGAAGGCTTTTAAACTAAATAAAGATAAAAACTTTACCTAAATAGATAAAAAAAAGTAGAATAGTTTTCCTTATTACCTTAACGCCTTATACTAGAGTAATTTACTTATAATTACTAGGTTAAAGCTTTTTTATTTTTCTAGACTTTTTTAGGCCTATAATAAATAGCTAAAATAATATCTTACCTATTAAAAAGCCTAATTTGTTAAAGTTATAGGTATTTTTATTTATAATACTATACTACGCCTTTATTTTCTATATAAGTATAAACTAGGGCTAAATAACTACTAAGTCTTTATAAATAGCTTACTAGCGATTATATAAATAGCTTTACTAGGTTATAAGCTTTAGTATATACTTAATAAAGTTATTAACTTAGTTTTTACTAATAGGCTTTTTACTCTACTTTTTTAGTAGTTTATTAGTTATATTTATATATAAGGTTTTAATAGTAATATACCGCGTAAACTTTTATTGAGTATATATTATATAATTACCTTTTTTTTTAATTTTTTTAAGGCGCTTTATATTTGGCTTATAGTTGTATTATAGGTACTTTTTATCGCGTTATTACTATATTATTTTTTAAGAAACGCTATAAATTACCTTAGCGTATTATAGGCTTTTAATTTAGTTATTTTAAATATTAAAAATTGTAAGCTATATATTACCTTTAGTATAGCTTTTTAAAAATTACTATTACTATAATATATTATATTATTATTACGTAAAAGTTCTAGTAGCGTTTAGTTAAATACTTATTTAAGTAGGGCGCTTACTTATAAAGTACATTATAATAATATATATTAACTTTATTAACTATATTAATAAAAAAAATCTCTTAGTACTAGTATAACTTTTAATAGTATTAAAGCTAGTTAAAGTAATAGGTTTAGTAGTATTTATAAAGTACTTTTTAAGTTAATAAAGCTAAAATAAATATATAATAAATATAAAGTTTAAAATATTATAGTACTTTAAAATTATATAAATAAATAAAAATATATTACTTATAAAAGCTATATACTAAATAAAACTAAACTTAGAAATTAGTAAGTATAACTATAAAAAAAATATAAAAAAAAAATTAGTGCTTTAAGTAAGTTAATAAAAATATAGTAGTATAAATTAAATAAAAAGTACTTTTTTTTTCTCTTTTTTTTAGTAGATACAATTTATATTTATATCGACACTTATTATAGTTCTACTTTAAGGCCTATCTATAACACTATTATACTATACCTAAAAGATTAACCGCTATCTAAATCTAAGCGGAATTACACCGCAAATCCAAGGTTATATTCTCTAGTTGATGTTTACGAAATAATATACATCTGCCATAGCTTGGAACGGAAGGCTTTTGCTTGCTCCAGTTTGACACCCGGACACTTTCGACATCGATACTCAATTTCTGTGCTCGAGAGATTGAATAGCTGGGCTCCTGATTCGCGCGGAGCTACAACACTGTCCAGAATTGCAGGAGTACCACACTTAGGCGGATTTCCGGTTAGTTTCCAGTTCAGGATGGTAATGCATCATGTGAGCTCAACTTACGTTCGCCCTGATCCATTCCTTCAATTGCGTGTTCGTCCATTGTATAGCGCTCTTTCGGTCTGCACCCGTCTCGTTCGTTGCCGACCCTAGCACGCGCAACATTTCCGCAAACCGCAGCGTATTTTTAGTCGGACCCACATCCGCGAGACTTGGGTTGACGCAAGCTATCACGACCGTCCTGCAAGCGCGGGCACCGGCTGGATCGAATACGTGTTTCAAGACTCTCGTGAGCGCACTTTGCCTGAAGGGAATATGTGGTAATTTCTGGCCCAGCTTCTCTCTGTTCAGCGATGTCGCAGTATCTGCCTGGGCTTTTCCACGAATGCAATCTTTGAGCACCGAGAGACTGATATTGATCAGCCGTGCTTCGCGCATGCGGTCTGCCCCATGAGCTGCAACATCGCGAGCACCTTCGGATCCTGCGAGGTCGATCAGATACAATAAACCGTCTGAGCCGTCTGCCCTATTCCAGATCCTGATACGGCAAATAGCATGTGAACGCGATGAAGCGGGGTTCTTGAGGGTTGGTGCCGTGCGTCTGAATGAGGTCGCCCGCTCGATCAGAGCCCTCATGTCTTCCATGTCAAGTACCGGATGTTCCACAGCGCCTACCATCTGCGTAATGCCTAAGGAATCTTCAAGGAGCGAAATTGGCCCTCGATTGCTCAAAAGGTCGAATGCAGCGTTTCCAGCAAGATCGATGATGGTCATGTAGATCTCTCTCTCTCCTTCGAGATTTCCGTTCATTAGCGTTTCTGCCACGAGTTCCTCCAGCCTGCTGACCGTGAACGTCTTGCCTGAACCTGTCTGACCATACGCAAATAAGGTCCCGATACCGCCGTTCCAGGCAAATGGAACCAGGTCAGCAACAAGATCCTCGTAGATATCCTCAGTAGTTGAGTTTGTATGGAAAAGCCGATCGACTTGGTAATCGTTGGACTGCAAATATTTGAAGATTAGTAAACCTGTGTCTCGCTACGTAGGTCGATGCTTCATACCCGGAGTATCGGTGTGCCGCTCGGATGATTGTAGAGATCGTGAATATCCACCACATTTTCCTGGCTCGATCGGGGGAAAGTGGCGGAAGGTAAACGTTCGTTTTCGGAACGAGGTCTGATTCTGGCACTGACAACCATGTTGGGACCTGGCATCCCTTTTGATATCCGCGGCTTTGGGCAAGGATCAAGCGCATCAACGAGTGACTGGTATTTGGAAATGTTCTCGAGATAGAATTGTTCCATAATACCAGCGGAGAGGTGGGGAAGCCTTTGAATACTTTGTTATTTGCAGACAAGTGATGTGTGGAGTTCTTGTTTGATGAAGTTGTCTGCATTGAAATTGTGCAATAGAAAACAATACAGTCGTTCACGCGGGAAGCGCACCTCGCTAGTCTTTAGGCAACCACTTTCTGTGTCTCGCTAATTAAATGTAAACATAGCTCGTGCACCTTGAATTTTGTAAAGCACATTGCTGGCACCGATAAATTCCGAACCAATCACGAACCGATCAATATCGGTATTGTGCGCTAGCCTTAGGGCGGGAGGTAAGAACTCCTGGCAAGTCCTGAGCCAATGACATTGCTCGCAGGGCAATGTGCTTCTCGCGTGCACGGGAGACATTAAACACGTTCGCCTCATGCTTGGACGTCTACCTCGTAGGATCTGAGGTACATTAACGTGTTATGGAGACGCTTCATGGCTTTGGTCTATGCCACAGTTATCATCATGCCAACGCTCGTATGGGTCAGGTTGCTGAGCACGCCTCTGTACGTTGATCCTGCCGGTACTTAGCAGGCGATACTTTCCTTCTTTCTAACTTCTGCAAACTCCTGCAGAACCCTCGCCCAGTCAGTCTATAGCTAGCAGGCTATACCTTCCCTCCTTGGACTCCTGCGAACTTCTAGGCGAATTGCGTATACGAAGCTGATAGCTAGCTAGCAATTGCTTATGCGGCGAGCGTGATTACCGCAAACTGTTGTACCATACGACAATATCAACTTTATGGACCGGAAACACGACGAGGACGCTGGACATACCGCGACGTACTGATCCTTTACCAACGCTATGTATGTGGAGTGCGATGATATCCTAGAGACGGGGCTCAACACCAAACCTAGCAGCACAAGCCTGAAGGCTAAGTTATTCTCCTGGTTTTTGCAATTTAAAAGCTGCAATCGCTTCGTCAATTGGAGCCATGGTGGTGGACTTGTCGTGTGTTGAAGTTGTGGTGTTGAGACGTTTTGGCGTTGGTGGGGCATTACGCGACACCGGGCATTACGCGCACGGACACGGTATACGGATTCAGACGGGAAGAATAACGTAATGAGTGAGGATCGGCACATGAACGTATTTTGAAGAGTTAATAAAAACCAAACTAAATATCTTAACAATGTACCTGAGGAGGGTATGACTTTACAACTATGGTGCGTCGATGCCAGAACAGTGAATGCTCAGGAACCGGCTGCTCCTGTTCAATTCACTTTCAACACAATAATCTCATTTCATCTTGCCCACATTCCTATCGGCGCGGAAGCGATTAATGTCGTCAAATCCACCATGTGTAAGAATCGGATGGACCATACCTCTTGCAGTGAATTCGAGAGCCTACACGAAGGATTAGCTTGTGTCCCAGACTTTGCACATTGCAAACGAGGGACTTACCTCCTCTCTCTAGACTAATATTATTACGTTGCGCTCCTAAGAACCTCTATAGGCGCGGTACGGTAAAAACAAACAGTAACGTTCTAATTAACGCCTTGTAACCACCCAATTCCCATTTTCATCTTCTATTGTTAAGTCCTGCGCGGTAAAGAACCACTCGAATAGCCCAGTACGTTTCGCGTCCCTGAGCCACTTCAACGCGGACTTCGTTGGCAGCTCTGCGACAGATCGGTTTTCGTCACGCTGCAGCAGCGCAATGGTGTGCGAGGCCAGGCCTTCAATGAGAATTTGCGCCGAGCCTGGATAATCTATCACAGTCATGGTAGCTTTGTTTGAACCGTTCCGGGAGGTGACCGATTGTGCTATGGCAGCTGCAATCTCCTGTAAGCGTGTGACGTCGATTTTGCCGCTCAAGTTGGTAAAGTCCGGTCGGTAACCCAGCCGTCTCGAAATTAAGACCGTCTTGTGCCACAGCAGCCTCGCACTGTGTGTCGATCTCCGGCTGTCTCTCGCTCAAGCGGGTTTATGTTGGTCGTTGAACCGTGATGGGCACTGCAGCTTGGCGTGCGATGCGTTTGAGGTATCTTTCCATCACCCATTTGGTTGAGACGTAGCCAGCCTTAGGAGAAGGGCGAGGCAATAGAGCCTCATCTTCATCTTCATATGCTGCAACAGCACCCGAGCTAAGTACATGCAGAGCCGCACCGGTCCGAACACTAACATGCGCCAGAGCTTTTCCAGCGTCAACGTTGATGGGTCGAAGAGCATTGTAGCCGTCCCAGAAGTTTCGGTCTTCCGCGCAGGCACGGAGATAGTCTAGTAGAAATACTTCTTCAAATTAATTTAGTTTAACACCGAGCTAGGCTTAGCTATTCTGTGTGACAGCCTGCAAACAGTTCGAATTCTAGAGAAAGAGACGCCTAAACTATATGTTAAGCTCCGGTAGATTAATATATACTAAAGCTAGCTTCGCCAGGAAGTTTAAGCTAAACGAATTAACGCTTAGTGGACCCTAGGGCATATATGCCGGTTAATGGCTTCACGAAGCTACTATCGGGCCAGCAGCACGAGGGGTTCGTTGCTGAACTAACGTTGATTAATATACAAGAGCGTTTAGAACAGGAGGCGTAGAACACGAAGCTTAGAGCACCCTCCGAGGATCTGCCGAAGCGTGTACCAATTTCCTATTTCTTACTAGCGCTCGTTAAGCTTGCGTTATCGCTGGCGGATATCCTAGTTGGTTTTATTTTTGCAGCATTCTGCAGGTTCTCTTTTTTACGTTCAAACCTAGGAGGATGTATTGAATTAACTTGATTTGTATTAAGCTGTCTTGATTAGTATTAAGCCGACTAAGAGTTTTCTAGTGGGTTCTTTGCCACATTCTTTCATTTATACATAGCTTCTCCTCTCATAGAAACCATGGACAAGACAGTCAAGCAATTCTTTCCTTCCAAAGAGTCTGACAGATATGCCGTATTCATTAATCAATTTGGTTAATTCACAGCCACTAGTCCAGCCTTTTACATTGCATTTATCAAAACCAGGCATCCCATCCGCACAGCCCGTAGCTTGGTCGCGTATTTGCACCTTTAACCCAAGGCGGCGACGTTCTTGTTCATCAACGCCCGCAAAGCCTTAGCCCTCTCGATCTGGTCAGGAGGAGCGGGGATATCCGCGATCTCCACGAGCCTCCTAATCTCTACCGCGCCTTCCTTGCTGACTGGCATATCCTTCACGATTTGAATGGCTTCATCGAGGTTGGAGACGTTGAGAATAAAGTATCCGCCCATAATAGGCTCGCCAAACGGCCCATTGGTGACTGTCCTCGCGCCAGAATCTGTACCGACGATGCGCGCGGCATCCGTAGAGGTTGGAAGAAAACCGTCGGCCCAAATGAGCTTGCCAGATTGGGCGAGCTTCTATAGATTGATTAGCGCTGCTTTGATTGTAGTCGAGGGATGCAGCTCATGCCTCATTGTATTCGCCAACTGCATTCATCAACTCGGCTGGCGGAAGGGCGCCAGACTCAGCCTCGGCGCTGGACTTGATAAGGACAATGAAGCGAGGCATTTTGACAAAGATTGCTGAATGGATGTTGGTTGACGGACTGTAAGGGACAGAGATATTGAGAATGCTCGAGTGACTGTTGTTGTCGGATGAACATCCTGAGAGAGAGCAGTATGCTCCTTAAATACATATGGAGGAGGAGAATTCGTGGAGCAGAAATGATGTGGGGTAGAATGTGGGAATGGAGTGATCTACGGAATAAACAAACTGAATACTCCCGTTCACCTCCGTTCCTGGTGTCGTATGCGCTGGAATTGCTCTGATGAGTGGTCTACGGAAGAAACAAGCTGGATGCTCCGCTCGCCTCCGTTCCTGGTGTCGTATGCGTTGGAATTGATGTGATAATTGATCTACGGAAGAAACATACTTGATGCTCCCGCTCGCCTCCGTTCCTGGTGTCGTATGCGTAGGAATTACCTTAATGGGATGATCTACGGATAAGCCAACTGAATGCTGCCGCTCGTCTCCGTTCCTGGATTCCTACGGTTTCGGATAAGCGCAGGAATTGGACTATTTTGGCGGTGTGGAATGTGAAAATGGACTGATGCACGAAATAAATTAACTATGTGCCCCTTATCCTGCGGGGTAATCGTGGTAATGGAGTGATCCCCGGAATAAACCAACTAGATGCTTCTTATATTGCGGGGTATAACGTGGTAATGGAGTGATCCCCGGAATAGACTAACTGTATACTCCCGCTCGCCTCTGTCTGGGGTTAAGTATGCGTTGGCACTGCTCTGCGGTTCTGGAAAGTTATAAGCATTAGATATTTGTGAGCAGTCTTGGCGATATTATATAATTAACTAAATACCTCGGCTATTTGTAGTTTCTAGTACTATCTTTATATATTTTTCTATTCTTTATTCTTTATTAATTTAATATATTTAATTAAATTTTATAAATTATAAATTAATTAATTATAAATTTAAACTAATTTTTTAATACTTTAATTAAGAAACTATTTAATATATTTAATAAGTAAGTTACTAAAATAACTAAGCTACTTACCTAAATAAAATTATACTACTTTAAAAAAAAAAAAAATCTAAAATACTAAATAAAATTAGTTACTTTAGGTATTTAGTTTATTTTATAGTACTTTAACTTAATAAAAGTAAATTTTAATATAATATTTTACTTTATAGTAATATTTATATTATTTTACTATTATATTATTTTATTTAACTACTTATAACTTTAGTATATTTCTATAAAATTATAATATTAATAATATATTAGTTACTTAAGTACTACTTTTTTAAATTATTAAATATTTTTAATACTAAATAGACTTTTTTACCGTATTTTATAGTATTATTACTTAAGTAGTATAAGTAATAGTTAAAAGCTTATAAAAAAGAGCTAATAAATACTAATATATAATACTTTAGTAATATATAAAATATTATAGAAAAAATTAAAATATATAAAGAATAGAAAATATATAAGTATAAAAGTAGTTAATTTATAATAAGTAAGCTATATAAAATTAAGTAGTTATAAGTTATTACTATAATACTTTCTTTTATAAAAAAAATTAAAAAGTATTATAATAACTTTAGTTTTTATATTGCCTTTTTTTAAAAAAATAATAATACTATAAAATATAAATTTAATTTTTTAAGTAATATAGTATTTATTATTATAGTATAATATTATTATTTTAATTAATTTTAAAACTATAAAATATTTTATTTTTAATTTATAAACTAAATTTTTTTATATATTAATTTATAAATATTTCTTTTAAAAGAAAAATAATTATTTAATTATTTAATAGTTTTAAATATTTACTACTAAAAAAGCTATTAAAGTAAAATTTATTAAATATATATTTAAAATATAAAGTTAAAAAGTCAGAAGAGTAATATTAATAAAAAGTAATAGTAATAATATATAGTTATTATATAAATAAAAGCGTTTAAATTTTTAATTTAAATTACTATATTTTTTTTATATTAAGTAAAGTTATTTAAAAATTTATTAAAGTATTTTCTTATATATATTTAGTATAGAATATTTTTTTATAAGCGTGTATTAAAATATAGAATTATATTATATATTATAATTGGTAGATTAGTTAATTTTTATTTAATTATTTTGAAGTTCCTTCTCTTCCTTATTGCCGAATCCCTATTGCATTTATTTTAAATCTGCGGAGATCTTGAAAGCGCGATTACAACGCTTGAGGATATAATTTTGGCCTAGCAATGTATAACATTAGGGGAAAAACGATATAGCGTTGAGGAGCTCTGCTTACCGCTGTGGACAGTACACATATATGAAACGATCTGTGAATCTGCCCAAGCAAATTTCACTGCCATACGTTCTTTAGAACGCTCAGCATATAGTGCACCCTATAGAATTTGGGCTGTACGAGCGACCTTGAGGTCGGCAAGCGATCGAGAAAACCTCTCGGCAGGCACCCTCTTTTCCTGTATCGTCAGGTCAGGCTGTTTGTAGAAGTCTCTATAGTATTGATAACATCAGTTTCCATATCTCCCGCCTTGTTTGTGTTGTTCTAACAGTTCTAGCAGCCCCAATTCCTTGTGTTCGAAGTCATTCGAAGAGCTTTGACGCTGCAGAAGAGGATATCGAGCCAGACAATGTGGAGATGAAGAGGATAGGGTCATGAGTTCGTTTCCGGGTCTATTTGGGTGAGGAAGTCGAGAACCACAGCCTGAGTCTTTGAGAGGCCCTCTTTGAGGAACGTCACGTCAAGATCTACCGGGCCTTTGTTATCTCATTTAGCGTGCTACAGCCAATCTAAAAGATAGCCCTGATTAGCAAGGACCCAGATCTTGAAGCCCTCTGGCGTTGGTTGAGATGGAGTATTGACAATCTCAGGTGCGCGGCCCATGGGTCTCTCTATGCTCTCGTCAACAGCGAGGTGGCAGCCTGGCCTGTAGTACTGACGACAGAGAACTCGCAGGTGCTCTGAAAGCTTATCTACTCAGGGAAAAGTAGTATGAGCAACGCCGCCATTATCTGCTCATAGAGATGTGCAGCGTACGTAGCGATCTAGCTGCTCAAACCGGCTCTTTGAGATGTATCTAGACAGCTTATGATCCCTACTATTGGACTCCAAACTCCCCCAGCACTCCTCGATGGCCGCCTCAATGGTAATGCCCATAGTAATCAGCGCTCCGAAGTACGCGTACAGTTCCTCTCGATATGTCGGCGTCCGTGGGCGCTCTCTCCCGATAGACCTCTCTTCCGGTACCGGCCTGTGTAGCTCCGCATATACGTTTGTCCACTCCACCATCCTCTCTACCACTTGAATTGGTGAAGAATAGCTTGAAAAGGTCCAGAGGATCATGCCAGTCAAGACTCGAAGGTATATTCGGCTATCCAGGGTGGTTCTATTCGCCAATTGGAGGGAAAGGAAGGCAGTCAGAGCCCACGGCTCGGGCGGAGACTTTTTAGCTACTCTGGACGGGAGCACGATATATTCAGTTTGTTTGACAGCATGGGTATCACTGGGTGGGTTGACGGCATTGTAGGTACTTTGTGATACTGATGTTCTTAGACTTGGCGCCAAGCTAAGGACGCCAGCGCGTGAAGAGATAGAAGGTGGTTGATAGGTTCTTGGGGCCAAACTTGATACGCATTCGGGAGGTAAACTATCTCAGTAAAACCATAGCGTTCGATATGGTGACATGCTTCGGAATGTCAGAGATAGGGCCGTTCTGTCCCACGACGGTGAGTAGTGAACGCTCACCCTGACTCCGGCTTGATCTGTCGCCTGGTGCTGACCTGCCATTACCGGCAGGTCCGCTCTCTTTGGAAATTTCTACCCCTCCGACTGTGAGTCTACGCTCAGATCCTTTATTGCGTAGCCCTACTTGGAATACAAGAGCTCTTCGACTGTAGGAAAGTCATCATCGTCGCTGTCGACTTAGCCGGCACCAGACTCTGCTTGAACTTCGTACGGATTAGTCACAGTCGCTATAATCCAGATCACAGAACGTATCTCGAACTGTGGACCAGTCATCTCCACCGTTACCGGCAGTACTGACAGTCGCAGCGTGTCAAGTGCCACTGCAGTTGGCTTGATATGCTGGTTCTCGTTGAGAATGCTGACTTGCGTCTGGGCATTCCTGCTTTTAGGCTGCGGCGCAGTTGGAACATATATATATAATGTATGGGGTCGCCTGCCATCTCGAGTGCGGAAAGGGTCAAAACAACGCCCCGCAAAGCTTAATGGCTCTGATATATATAGGGGCTGGTTTAGCAACTTCCAAAAGTCTTATCCACTAGAGATTCAATAAATTTGATTACTTGTAGGGCTTGAACAAACCCGAACAACCTCACGGTTGGACGGGATTTTGGTGAGGAAAAACCGTGCACAACGTGGCGGTTGCCTCTAAGCGAAGATCTACGGCAGCCAATATACTGTAGCACGCGGTGATTAGAAAAACCTGTACACTAAAACACCTTAGCCTCTTCGGGGGCCCATTATGCCACCAAATGTAAGATAACTACAACTCAAATATAAACAAAAATATTCTTATATAGTAGAAGTATCTAATAGTATATTTTTTTATTATACTTTTTAAATTTATAGTTATAAATTACTATATTTTAATGTAACTTATACTAATTTAGGCGATTTTAGTAGTTTAGTATATAGGTTCTTATATTCACTCTATATATTAATATATTCTACTTATTTATAAATTATAATACTATTATCTAACTATTATATAAGGCTTTCTCTAAAAGCGGTAGTACTAGGTATTCTTTTATACCTTCTAGTTAATTACTTTATAAAGTATTTATTATATAGGCTAAGTATCTATTATAAACGCGTAAAATTCTATACAACCTATAGTTTATCGGCTTAAGGGCTAATCTTAAAACGGATTTGTATAAGCCTATATTAAGACTAAAAGAAGTCTACCTTCTAGAATAGGTATAGGGCGTTTAGGTAATTTAGGGTAGGTTAGTTATAAAATTACAAGGTTAGCTTAACTTATTACTAAGTATAATCTATATTATAAAG
>KV745585.1:0-12436 GCA_001692735.1 Lepidopterella palustris CBS 459.81
CAACGCCCCAGCAGCGGATGAATATGGAAGGACCACCCTCCAAGTGGCAGCTAAGACGGGCAACATCGAACTGGTTCAAGTCCTTCTCACAGCCGGTGCAGATGTCAACGCCCCAGCAGCGGATTATAATGGAAGGACCGCCCTCCAAGCGGCAGCTAAGACGGGCAACATCGAACTGGTTCAAGCCCTTCTCACAGCCGGTGCAGATGTCAACGCCCCAGCAGCGGATAAATATGGAAGGACCGCCCTCCAAGTGGCAGCTGATGTGGGCAACATCGAACTGGTTCAAATTCTTCTCGCAGCCGGTGCAGATGTCAACGCCCCAGCGGCGAATTATGCTGGGGCAACCTCGCTCCAGGCCGCTGCTATTAGAGGCTATGTTGGAATTGCTACGATACTTCTCGATGCTGGTGCCAATACAAATGGCCATGCGGCCTCGGAACAGGGACGAACGGCTTTAGAAGGAGCTGCAGAGCACGGGCGTATAGATATGGTGCAGTTGCTACTCAATGCCGGCGCTGAACTACACGGAAATGGAGAAAGACAATACAGAAACGCACTCGAACTGGCCTCAGAGAACGGACATAATGCCGTCAGAAGGCTCATTGAAGCCTACTACGAAAGCCACAAACCAGGTATTTAATGTCAGGAGTAAAATGTTGTCGAGGAAGCTTGTAATAGCCACAGTGTGAGGGGGTGAGACGGGTCGTGAAGCTGCTTCAAGTTCTCTGTAGCTCTGTCCTATGAATCTATGTTTCCACTCATCCTGCTCCCCACCTGCCACCCCCTCCTGGCTTTTACTTGCGTTAAAGTGACGAATCGAAAACCGTGGAAAGCGCCAGGTAGTCGCTTAACCATCTTTATATTACAATCCCAAGAAAGGTCTGCAGAAATAGTAGCTTCGCCTCAGTAGCCTGTCCGCTTGAAATACAGATGCTTTGAAAACCACTCCTTTGAAATCTGTTATAACAAAGCTGCCGCTTAAGGCTTAGGCTTCCGCGTAATTTAGCGTCCTCACGGCTTAGGGACCCATAGAATCCGCTAGAGCCGTTAAGTAGTTAGTCCGGCTAGAAGCAGTACTACATAGTACATTTACAAGCTCCATTACATTCTCTATCCTTTCTCTTCTGCACTTTCCATCAGGGTAGGCTATACACTAAGTGAGAAACGCATTATCACGTGGCGAGTTGCAAGCGGGCAGAGGGAGAGGGTGCCGACCCGCTGTGGCCTCAGCCATATATTGTGGCGTCCGATATCTCAATCCGCGCTAGCAGGTGACGCCACATCCACCTGACGATTCTCAGCCACATCACCAACTATTCTTCCAGACAAAACCTTTTTTTTTTTCGGTGATGGTTTGTGTACAATCTTCCGCTCACAACTAGCTGATAGGCATTTTCAGCAGGCGTCGTTTCACCTACGCCTTACTCTCATCAGGCTTCGTTGCGCCTCAGTCATCCGTCCCAAGCTCCGCCGTACCCCGGGGACGGCCGTGAGGATGATCAGGCCAGTCTGGCTGGTACACCTGCCGTCGTTGTGCCAGTTGGGCAAGTCCCTTGCGCTTCTCCCAGTCACGGTGTTCATGATGAGCGGGCGAAATACGGATTATATGCGTACGAGGATGATGGGAGATGTGATGAAGACGGCAGGCATAGCAAGGAAAACAAAGGCCGGGAAGTTGGCCTTTTAAGCAAGAGCAAAAGTTGCAGGAGTCTGCACGGATTTCAAGGGCAAATAGTAGATGAGGGATAAAGAACTCGAATTCAGAGATTAGGTATACAACCGTAGACTATCCATCAGAACCACTGGCAACTTCCGATATGGTCGAACTCTGCAAAAGCTTATGGATCCCACCGTGAACAAAATCCACGGAGTACCTTCAGCTACCCATTTGAAATAAAACACCTAATCTCCCTGGAGCCTAGATGAGAAACTCCGCCTACTCCGTTAATCCTTGTCAATCCTGAACAAAGCACCGTCGTATATCCCTAGTAGCAAGGGCCTTGAATACCCAATCTTGCTCTTCCATAGTTCAGCTGAAGAGATTTGGAAACATCCATCTTACTCCTCCATGATCTAGCGGGAGAGTTTTGAAATGCCCAATGACTCTCGATTCCCGCTTATCCGCGATACTCAGTAGAACTGCTGACCATCCGTCAACATGTGCTCAAACGCGAGGCGGCACCGTCCTTGCACACTATCCTCATTCGGCTCAGTCCCAGACTCTAGATAGTGTTCCTCAACCTTTACTTCAGCCCTATCCAGAAACCCCCAGAAATGCTGCATGACATCCGTCTGCAACCCTAAACTCTCATCGTCGCGGACGGAATCATACCACTTCACAAGCAGCTTATCCAAGCTGGGCGCCTTGCCCAACACCTCGGCAGCCTTGATCGCGCGCTGGTGCAGCATGGCAACGAAAATGGACTCCACGGCGTTGGAAGCGCGCAGCCATTGAGTGTCCCAGACGAAGGTGATTTCGACTTTTCGGATTGGCTCTGTGGGAGAGAAGGCGGCGTCGGAGAGAGTATCCATGGCTTCTTCGAAGAAGGTGATGTGCGGGAAGGCGGCGGTCGCGTTGATGCGGAGGGTTGCCACTTTGTAGTAGTAGGCTGCGGCTTCGACGTGGATTTGTTGGCACACGAGGAGGAGGGGGAGGGGAGGGGGACAGTGTGACAGCGACATGATGCCCGGGATGTGGCGCCATTTGCGGGAGACAGGAGGGAGGATGGTGGTTGTTGTAGCGGTAGCGGTTGCGGCTACCGTGGTGCCGTCGCCATCGTCATCGCCGTCTTCATCTTCTTCGTCGCCATCCTCATCTCCGTCGCCATCCCCATCTTCGTCACCATCACCGTCACCGTCGCCATCATCATCTCCCATTTCCTCGTCCTCGTCTCCATTCTCGGTTTCTTCCCCGCCTTCATCATCGTCATCTTCGCCATCGGGTTGGGGCGGTGCGTTGGCAGCTAGCTTGGTAGCCTCGCGCTTCTCAAACCAAGTCTGGAGAAGCTTCTTCGGGCCATCCTTACGCTCAGACAGGTAGCCGAAGATGTTGTGGCGTATTTCGAGCGGCATGGACATGAGCGTCGCGTTTCCCGTGGCAGCCATTGTTGTCCGGGAATGCGATTGTTGGATACTAGACTGATTACCTTGGTCCTTTAGATCCGTCACTGAACCGGAAAATGTTGGAGAAGCTCAGCCGATACGGCGAGTATAGTGAGGCAGTGAGGGGCAGGAATCGGGAAGCTTCACTCGCAAGGCTATTCTGCTGCCTGAAGGACGCCTCGTCGCATGCAGCCAATGTGTGGTCGGGAATGGTTTTGCGCAAAGGCGGAGGTTAATGCGAAACGAGGCTGCCGAGGATACGGCTTCGGGATCAGAGAGAAGTTGATCCATATTTAAAAAGAGTGAATAGAGTTGGCCTTTGGCCTGTGAAATCTGGTACTGACAGCTTGTGGTGAAGTTTCCCAATAAGCGCACGTGATTGCCAAGATGTGGCGTCTCCGCTTCTCGAGGTTGGCTTCTCCCTGTCCGTGGTGGCGCCTTGTGGAATGCCGTCCGTTCTCCGCACCCCCTTTTCCCTCGACCAGAAGATGAATAATTATGGCGAAATGGTTCTTTCCATCTCCAGGTGACTGCTCTTCTGCTATAATCTCTCGGAACCTCTTATGTAGACAAAAAGTTGACTCCGGTTCACCACATTAATAAAACGACAAGGAACTAAAAGGTAACCCTGGAGGTAAGTAAGGTAATGTTTAAGTACCTAAGTAACATCTTGAGCTAAGCGTTGAGCTTTTTGGAGATATTAATCAGAACCTATGTATCGAATATGATCGCGGAGATAATCCTCCGTTGTTACGACTTCTGTGCAAGGCTGACCGACAATAATGACTCCATCAACCAATCGCCGGATGCCCGTCAATTGCGAGCCGTGCCGCTCGAGGAAGATGCGCTGTACTCGCAGCTCTACTTCAGAGCCATGTAAGACTTGCGTTCGTCGTGGCGTTTCTCCAGTTGAATGGGTTTCCTTAAGGCGCACAGCTCAAGGTTGGGGCCCACAGCCGTCAAGTCAAATCAGCAATGATGAGTTGATGGCTAGAATTCAAACTCTTGAGGATCTCTTTCGTAGACGCAGCTGCGAAGTTGAATACGCTGGAATTTGTCGCTAGGTCACATCCCATTCGACAGTGCGAAGAGCTGAAAGAAAGTTTTCTTTGATCTATTCTCTCCGGAAAGACATTCCCACGGTTCTCCTAAAGCTGAGTGCAGAACTGGCGTTGCATCTTTTCCGTATTTTGCATGAGCCGAGATTCCTGGCGGATTACGCTTGCTTTACTGTTCGTCGTCCTCAGTATTGCAGTTACCACTTTAGATGAGAATCCTTTGCTTCACGGTCTAAGAAGGAAGTCTTCAGGTTCTCAGAACATATCCATCCCGTCATCTATACATATAAAAGAACCCATGTCATGGCTTGAGGCTAAGTGTTTCCTTTGGAAACACAACATCCACACGCTCCAAGCCTTAATTCTACTCTGTTATGGAACCAACCATACCTACGGAAACACTTGGGCGATTCTTGGTCTCACGCAAAATATTACTATATCTCTTGGAAGCCACATCGACCCAGAAACCCTCGGTCTCGACTTGCTTCGCTCCGAAGAGCGAAGACGACGTTGGGCTGGTATCATGATGCTCTACACGATACAGAACACTTCTATGGATTTCTTTAAATCGCTTTCCAAATCATTATGCCGTCCGGATACCTGCCGATATTAACGACGACAAAATTGCCGGGCAGTGAGTCCAAGTCGGTCTCCAGTCGGGCCTACCCAAATGACACATATGCTGTTCAAATTTCGTACTTACGGCTTCTGCTCCAAAATATGTAAAGCAATTTTTGGGCCTCATTTTCCATCATATGGATGGATTACAGACCTCGAGCAAGAGATTTTCCGAAAATAGTAAGAAGGGAACTCAAGATGTCTATCCGACTCAGATGTCGGGGCCATCCAAGTCCAGCCCTCTGTATACTTGAACATTCTCCATGGTTATTCCCATCAACTGATGCTTCTGCTCCACCACCCGGATTTCATCCAGACCCTAACGGAGCTTTCAGAAGAGCAAGTCCGCAACCTCTGCACTCGATGCATTCAATAGTGCCCGTGGCCTTCTCGATATCCACCGCACGTTTTTGGTACCCTTCCATTCGCGGTTTACCGATGGTATAATTGATGCTTTGGCCTTTGTAAAGAAGTGTTACGTGGATAGGCATATGACGTAAAATAAGGCGCTACTAGTTTTATTATATAGCAATGAAGTGCTCCTCCGCACAGGCCGTAGGGTTTCGTCTCTCTTGCACCTGAATATATTTTGTTGCTCTATATATTACCTCTACACTGCTATATCTGCCCCATTTTCATTACAAGTGTGTCATGCATCCGCAGCATCACTGACGGCCACACAAATTCCATAGGTATTAGTAGGGCCGGAGGACTGGGCGAGCACGAGAGGGATAGTGGTGGTGGGGAGGAAGAGGACGGGTGGGATGTAGAGCATGGTTGGGTTGTAGAATTGGCTGGATAGGAGGAGATGGGATTGTGGTTTGGGATTGCGAGATGAAGGCGGGAGAACCAGCGAGGCTACTTCTCGATCTCATTATAGAGGTTGAATGCTTCCAGGCTTTGATGCCTGCTGCTCGGTTTGGAGGTAGGGGATCATTGAACCGGAGCCCCGAAATCCCGAGTTGACGTCCTGGATAGTTAGAGAATCTGGAATTCCCATAGACGAGAGCTGGATTTAAGGCTCGACTCATAGTCTACTATGTTGAACTATAGCTTCAGGTCTATGATCTGCATCATGCAGATCCACCCAACTTTTTACGGTATCTTTATAGCCTATCACCGACGTACACGGCCCTGGCTAGTCCTTAAGGAGATGAAAACCGCCGAGCCGCAGCATAGATCTTCGTACGCTGTAAACGCAATCCCACCGGAGGTCCAAAATGACTGTTTGCAAGGCGATCTCGGATTCCGGCGTTTTTACTACCAGAGCACTACCAACTTAGCATCATCCCCAGGCAATTGAATAGTTCGTTTCGAGGTAGAATGCGGCGGCGAGACCAATGTCAACTTCACCTGCGACTATTGTACTTCCTTACGATCTTGGTACTAGGAAGTGAACGGTTACATTACTTCAGCCACGATAACGATAGGGCTCGGACCGGGTCCCCTACGTTTTGATAAGCCTTGCTGCGTGGGCTAAGCTTAGGGATGATAGGAGAGCAACGGCGCCCGCAGAACGTCGATGGTGAGTCTGGCAGCCTTGCCTAGCTCACTAGGCAGGCACATGGGTGCGCAGTTTGAGCTACAGTCTCCCTAACTATATACTCCAGTATGGCTTCTGGTGATTCTGCTACGAACGCCGTCCTGTACCATTTAGTGGATGCGGCAATAGAACCGAGTTCGAAGAAGGGATGGAAGATTTGGAGGTAATAGACTCGCTTCTGATACCTAGTCAGGGGCAAATAACCCTAGGTAAAGGACCAGCGAAGGGGGTGTGGACATAGCTGGGATTAAATGTCGAAGGTCTAATAATCTTAATGAGGCCAACTTGAATTTGGCATAGGATATAGTACCACTGCGAATGAAAACTACAAGGTCTTCAGAGTTGTATCAGGGCCCAAACGCCATCAACGGACGAATACTATTTTCACCCTTGCGAAACACGCGTAAACTACCATACATCCTGCATTTGATACCACTCCCCCTAACCAATCACACTCGAACAATATAGAAAAGTTAGTATGCCCTTCTGCATCGGCTTCTTCACCTCTGGAAACTCCATATTCGGCACTATCGGATGCTTGTTCGCATCCTGCAACGGGCATCGCAACGTACTCTTTTCGCCCGCCTCTGTAGACCCGGCCGTTGACTAGGATGATGTTCAGTTCGTCGTGATCCTGTAGTATTGTAATGTTTTCAAATGGGCCTCCGTTTACGAGGATACAGTCAGCGTAGTATCTGGGCTAGATCATGCCGAGCTCGTGGGAGCACATAAGGACTCACACGCCAGCTGTGGAGGAGATGATGGCCTCATGTCGTGTGAAGCCGACGAGATTGACGAACTGGGCGAGGTCGCGGGTGTAGATGCCGTGGAGACACTATGTGAAGCCTTAGTCTCTGCGTATTGCCAGTTTCACTAGGTCACTCGGGATTCGCAAGCATTCATAATACGGGTGAAAGAAGGTGGGGTTCTCAGATTCGTGACTGTATCACAGAAACGAGCGGGAAAATTGGGGAGGCTATCTGTACCAGTTGCAAAAGAGCGAAGATTAAAAGATTCCGGGTTGGCGAAGCTGAGGTGGACTACTAGGAGAGCTGGTTGTCCAAGGTCTTCTACATGACCGCCAGCTGCCCAAAGTTTCTCGAAATGAGCTGTGTTCTACTTTCCAATAAGCCTCTATCTAGGAAACGTGGTTGTAGCTGTTGGACGGCATCGAGGCCTGATGATGAGAGATAGAGACTTCAACGCCAAAAATTCAAATTAAAGAAAACACGAAGAACTCGGAATAAAGAAAGAAGACTCCAAGCATTCTGATCAGATGGCGGCTCGCCAGATGCGATGCTGAGGTATAGATTGAAGCCTTTCTTTCGTCTAGTCCGGGGAGGGGGGGGAAATGCGGAAACCTCAAGAACCATGTGGTCAACTCAAGCGAAAGTCGTCTCGCAGACTGATAGGCATGATGTCGGTCACTCCAGAGGTCTTGACTTGGCCCATGGACCTTTTAGTGGTTGTTAGGGAGTATTTGGGGAATTGACACTGGGAGAGATGTTGTTGAAGCGGAGGCGGAGGAAAGGTAAGTGGAAAACGCGAAACAAGGCGGCGAAAGCGCGATGATAAGTGTGCAGTCGACTGGGCGATCGACTCCACCCTCGGGGCCCGAACAACAGTGACCATCTCCCGGCAACACTGCGCGGTAACGATGTATACATTCTGATCACTCTGCAGGACTCTACAATGCGAACCAAGAAAACGAGGGCAAATGGGTCGTTGGGTCTGCATCAGCTTGGACTAGCTTTTCATTCCCTCTTCGCTGCCTGTACAATCGCATTCCCAAAGACTGTAAAAGAAAGCACTACTCTTTGTATTTCCTGAAAGTATGGTGCGCTCAAGCCTAACCAACTACATTGCTTTCGCGGACTTTCTTAGGAATTCGAGAATTGGGTATTATGATGAAAGTAGTAACAGCATCCAGCCTTTATCCTTCAAATCCGGGACGCCTATCTCGGATCTCTATCAGGTCATTAAGGCAGGAGAAGAGAACATTGCTCCTGCTGGCGATGCTGTAACTTTCTCTTCGGTCAAGCTAATTCCGCCCATCGGCGGCCGAGACGTGCCGGCAGTGGGCAAAAACTATGCCGAGCATGCCAAATAGTTCAACAGTTCTGGATACGATAGCTTCAACAAGGTCGATCAGCCAACGCATCATTGCTTGCGGTGAAGAAATATATTTGCATCCAAAATTTACCAAGACAGTGGACTACGAAGGGGAGATTGGAGTAATCGTTGGGAAATGGGGCTTTCGTATAAATGAAGAGGATGTGTTGAATCATGTCTGGGGGTATACCATTATTAATGATGGTACTGCTCGATAGAGACAGTAAAACCACCAGCAATTCTACATTGGCAAATCACCAGACACATTCTGCCCCAAGGTCAGTATATGTGTCGCTGAAAGCATCAGTTCTTGCATGTAATCTAGGGCCCCATCGCGATTCCAGCGAGGCATTTACCAAGGGTCCTCCTGTGCAACCCTTCGTGAATAGGGAGAAATGGCAAGAAGCCCACGACCGAGATTTGATATTTTCAGTACCTGTCCTGATCAAGAACTCTTTCAGAGGGACAGGCTTTGCAAACAGGCGGTGTTTTGGCAACTGGGATCGTAAGCTCAACCACCGCATCTAGAAACGACTCCAATAGTTGGTTTAGCCCGCCAGAGTGGTCTAAGACAAAAGTGTCCCACTTGATTGCAGCCTGGTGATGAGGTCCCAGTCGCAGTCACCGGTCTGGGAATGCTACGAAATAATATTGCTGCAATGGCATCTGTGAACTACACCACAAAAGCTCTCGAGAAGCAATCAAACATTGCCATGACCAACACCGCGAAGTCTCGCAACGACGTAGGTCTCTCCACTATCAATGCAAAGCAGCTTTACTACCGGAAATGTGGTACCAAAGATGGTCCTCCGATTGTCTTTGTATATGGGCTGGGTGGCACAATGGAGCACTGGACTCCCACTATAACTGCGCTCACGTTAATAGAAAACCGTTCTCTGCATTTTTTCGACTTGGAGGGACACGACCTCTCTTCGACCTCGCCATTGACCCCCCTCAGCATCTCTTCGTTATGCCTCCGACGTCTAAAGTGTCTTTGAACTCGCCAATATCGCCTCCGACGCTATTGTAGCTCACTCAATGGGCTGCCTCATTGCGGTCTTCTTCGTTCTCACGAACCCAGGTTTGGTAAAGAAACTCATCCTTGTCGGAACGCCCCCATCTCCGCTCCCAGAGGCCGCTAGCAAAGGGTCGCAAGCTCGGGCTGCCACAGCAAGAAGCAAGGCATAGCCGCTGTTGTCGATCCTGTCACAAGCGCCGACACATCTGCCAATACCAAGACATACAACTCACTAGAACTCACTAGCTCTGACTGCTGACAGAATGTCACTACCTGGTCAAGACCCTGAAGGATATGCAAAGGCATGCTCTGCCCTTGTTGGAGCAACGCAGCACTTGATCTCGCCATGGTGGATGCCGAGATGTTGATTGTAACGGGCGATGAGGATAAAGAAGTGAGCCCACCGGAGATGTACCAAGGTATAGTAGGTAAGATGAAGAAGTGCAGAGGTGTGCAAGTGCTTGAAAAGATGGGCCATTGGCATACCTTTTAAAATGTGATGGTTTGGCGAGCGCCCTTCGAAGCTTCCTTTCTTAACAATGCTCGCATGCAGGTGAAAGAAAACAAAATGGCTAGAGTGACATGTCAGATTTTTGTAATTCTATTTTCACGATACGAGATCACGATAGAATTCTAGAGTAATGTTTGTGAGGAAGAAAATTTTATTCAATCTGAGCACCGCTTTCTCACATGTCAAAGGGAAGGAAGCTAACCAGCCCCAGTTACGCATAGAAGAAACCAACCCTAATATTAGCATCAGAAGGTTGTTCAAGGTGTATCCAGAGCATAAATGCAATTAACGACCGAATCCTAGGTTCAACCTCACCAAATATCGCGATGTACCGGGAATACCGAGGTACCCACCTAGGCTTTTCCGGCCGAAACATCACTTTAGGGATCGAAGACCGGGACTGTGCTGGTTCGGCTCTTCACGCCATTCTCTTTTCTCTGCCGCTTTCTCCATCTCATTCGCCATCAACAACATCCTTTGGCCCGACTTCATCTATGCTCATAGATTCTGGCCTCTACATGTTTCCAATATCCACATATTTTCCAGTTATACCATCTGTTGCGCTCTCCAGCTGGGACCTAGAGCACGCAAGCTTCTACACTACGTGCCCTGCGCGGCGCCATAATGTTCAAGAAGCTATTCGGCGTCCTCGCCCAAAGATTCTCGCGAGGCCGTTGACGGATGTAGTAGGTGCTCCGTTTTGGGTCTGTGCTACGGATCTACCGGGATAGTACTCCGTCATTGTCCGTCTCTGAGTTTTTGCTTGGCTGAATATGAGATCTTACGACATGTGGATGCTTCTCTCTGACCTGCAGACTTCCACCCGCGACTTAAGCTTATTTGTAGTCCGATGTACTTCTTCGCCCCAAAATCTCTCATAGAAGATCGTCTCGTTTAGATCTTGGCTCTTCTATCAGAAGGATTAAATACGATCCTTTCTATCCTCCCGAAATGGGGGTTTCAGACTCACTCTTGCTTGAAATGCACTCCAAATGAATCCTCGGATCATTCCAGTCGTTTTTGTGGACAGGTCCCCTATAAACACTTCAGCTGGGGGTTTCCGACTTTACTGCGCATATGCGCATCCCAGACAAATCTGGATATAAGTTGACATTCCGTTCTGAAAGGTTCGCCAATCTTTGGATGGATTCTCACTCGGTCGTTGTCATGGCGAGATATCTTTGTAAGTCATGGAGCCAACATGATGCTTCCTCTTCAGTCACACTTGTACAATTTCGTACTGTGGAACCTGGATACAGATATTGCTAACTGCCTACCAAGTAAGTACATCCTGTGTCGACTCCAAGCCACCTTCAACACGATATGATCTCCATCCTTTTTCGAGACCCTTCAGGCGGGCTTCTTGGAACACGCATCATGACTAATTCATTACAGGTCTTGATAAAGTTATTGATGCAGCGACTCCCAGAAATGAAACCATCTGACAACCAGTTTACATGCACAAACCTTGACGGAGTCTGTTCCCTAAGCGATGCATGCAAAAGTTACGACAATACGGCACTTTGGTACATTGAGATGGCATTTGGAAACCTCCAAATTTATCTTAAAAGCATTCAGAAGGATGTGATTAATGCGACAAATACTTGGGAGCCTTGATAGTGACAAGATTGTTGACACTTTCTCCGCCCCTCTGAAAACTGGTCGCCAGCAACAGCACACAAGCCGCCAGGATTCTCACCAACATCACAGGTGTCTTTGGGATGATTAGCCCGGGTTTGATGGAATCGAAAAAGCAGTGGCCTCCGGCGCCACCGGTGTTCTTGGTGGTTTGGTCGGTATTGACGGAACTAACATGCCGACAGATGACGGCCATGCCTTCACTACCTGAGCCAAAGAGGCGCTGACGGCTTGCCTCAGCAAAGCCTTTATGGCCTATCTCAACGCCAACGACAGCTTTGCTAATGCAATTTAGGTTGCGAAGACTGGAGGGAGCATTCCGCCATGACTTCTCGACCCATTAAGCACACCAACTCAAACCAAGGCCCTCAGTGTGGCACAATTCTTCCAGGACGGTCGATATATGGCTCCTCTCATCGAAACAGCCCCGCTACGGGACGCTATTATAACGTACACCGAACAGAACCTCGTCGGCGTGGACTTGGCTTCTTCAGATGCTTACGTCCTAGTGAACGCGCACCCGCAATCTGCGTGCAATTTCCCAGGCGCCGCATGGCTCTTTGGCAAGTCTAATATCCCTCTAGCCACACGGCGCATAATGCGCTTTAGGACCAACCTTACGAGCTGAAGGCCTCTCGAGCCAATCTGGCATAAGCAATTTCAGCCCTAAAAGCAATCCTACTCCCACCCCCAATCCGCCATCCACAGATATTTAATATGCATCCATCCGTCTGCGCACCTGACCCACCCACTAACCCAACCTCCGCAAGCGCATGCCACTCCCTCGAATACCCCGAAACCGGCGGCCCCACCGGCGCCAGCAACAAAGCCTC
>KV745586.1:0-12325 GCA_001692735.1 Lepidopterella palustris CBS 459.81
ATATATAAAAAGAAAGTAGATTCTATAGTAGAATAAAGTAATCTACTATATTATACTATATTATTCTAGATTATACCGTAAAACACTATAATATAGTGTATTTTAGTAGAGTCTTAGCAAAAGTGGCTAACTTACCTATATAGCCAACTCACCCGTAGAGTACGTTAGTTAACTTTATTAAAAATAGTAATTCTTACAAATTACTATTAAATATTACTTTATAATATATTTTAAATATATTACTATATTAGCCTTATTCGTACCTTAGTAATATTTTACTTTTAAGATTAGTAGCCTTTTATAATAAAAATATATCGGGCTACTATTTACTAAGACGTATTAAGCCCCTAGCTCTCCCGCTATAACTAAAACCACTTATTACTACTTTAGGGTTAAGAAGCTACCCTAACCCGGAAGATCTAACTAGCTCTAAGGCGTACCTAATAACTCCCCTAAGATAATATTAAAATTGGCCAACCTAGAATTCTACCGAATTGCTAGGTGTTACAATAACGATATATTATAAGTCGAACGCTAAATAGTAAGTATTAGATTTAAGTATATTAATAGCTATATATAGCTATTATAAGGACTTAAAAGGATTACTAGAGAACTCTATAGAAATATAGCTAGAATAAATCTATATAAAAAGTATTAGAGTAGGGTAATAGAAATAACTATAGCTATATATATAGTGTAGTGTATATAACGGTAGCACCGTTATAGTACCCCCCTCTCTAGGTAGTAGAAGCTGCGCGGAGGGCTATTAGGTACTTACTTTTAGCCGTAGTTTTTAGGGGCTAATCTAATAGGGTAAATAGGCGGGGTTTAGCTTAAGAGAGCGGGTAGTTAGAAATCTAGTAGTTATATACGCTATAATAGAGGTAGAGGTCGTTTTATAGTTAGTAAGAGTAACGCTTAGAGGACAAGAATTATAAAGAGGCAGTAAAGAATAAGTAGGTAGAGAATAAGCAGGTAGAGAATAAGCGGGCAAAGAATAAGTAAGTAGGTACTAAGGTTATAGTAGAGAGCTAATAGTCAACGTTTATAGAGTTATAGGCAACGGGTTTTTAAACTAGCTTAGCGGGTTTTTAGACTAGCTAGGTAGGTTTCTAGACTAATTGCGGATAATAGAAGCAGCAATTATAACTTTAAATAAGCTCGACGTAATCGCTATATAATAGGCTAAATAAAGAGTTGTTTAATTCTTTAAAAAACTAATAAAGGGCAGAATAAAGGCTATAGTAAAGAGCTATAACACGTAAGACTTTTAGCTAAAAAATAGTATTTACCTTATATATAAACTACTTAAAGCGTACTAGGTACGTAATAAAAGACTCTTCCTTCTTTTATTATATAAAAGAAAAGCGCTAAATAGCTTTTTACTATTTTCTTAGGTTATAGTAGAGGCGCTAAAAGAAGAAGAAAATATTCTTAGAATTCTAAAACTAGGTATTTTTAGTAGACTAGCGGAGGTGTAGAATAAAAGCCTACTAGAACTACTTAAGGCGGTTTTATACGTAGTTAAACGCGTTAGCACCGGTAAGCTAATTGGACCGGAGCTTTACTTTAATTAATAGAAGCCATGTACGTAGCGTATAAGGCTTACCGTTAAATTAAGGCGGGTTAGGAAGGCGCGGGCAAGGGACGGTTAAAATAGACAGGAGGCGGATTTAAGTCTAGAGCTAGTGTACTTTGGTACGCGATAAATTAAGGTCTAATTAGAGCAACTAGATATTAATACGCTAGTTCTAGAGTTCTTGCTAAAGCTACTATACTAGTAGGAGAAGAGCAGACTAGTTAAATATAACGGGCTAGCTAGCTAGGTAAGTAATTCTAATATTATAATAATAATATATTATAAGTTAAACGCTAGATAGCGAGTATTAGATTTAAGTATATTAATAGCTACGTACAGCTATTATAAAAACTTAAAAGGATTACTAGAGAACTTTATAGGAATATAGCTAGAACAAATCTATATAGAGAGTATTAGAGCGGGGTAATAGGAATAACTATAGCTACGCACACGGCGTAGCGCATATAATAGTAGCACCGTTACACTAGGGTAAAATCCTTTAAAAAAAAGAATAGTAATAGTATAGAGATTTTTAGGTATTTGTTTCTTTAATATACGCCACCGTAGTAAATTTACTATAGGCTATAAAGTAGGGCCTAATTAATAGCCCGATATTAATTCTACTAAACTATATCTATTAGGCCTAAGCCTATTAGTTAAAAATAGCACGTTCGCTAACAGTTTAGTCTTTTACGCTTCGATACTCTCTTGACTTTATAAGTAAGTGGACTTAGGTTACTAGAACCACTATGGCGATTATCTACTACCGTGGCCTTTGCCTTAGCTAGCAGTATAAAAACTAGGACGAGTGTTAACTAAAGCTATATTGTTAGGAAATAGCTAACAAGAAAGGGACGTAAGAGTAAAGTAAAGTTTAAAAGAATAGAGGCTAGTAATATAGGTTATAAGCGCCGAAGCTAAGTCGAAGTAAGGTGTCTAAAAGTTGGAGAACTATAAGCAAAGGGACGCTTATATACTACTGCTCGGGCTCGTTACAACTTTGCCCAAATGACCTCGCCATAAGCCGGACGACTACCCGATTAAGCGGTTGTTTATAATCCGGCCGCCCTTGACCCCCGATAGCCAGTTATAAGCCTTAACGGGTTACCGACATCGTATTGCCGGTTCTGGCCACGGGAACAATAGAATACTCGAGCGCAGATCGGTGAGCCTAGTTTAATTGAAGCAATTGAAGCTAGTAGGGGAGGATATAAGGCTCCAAAGGAGGATTAGAAATAAGGACTGCTTTTTAGCAGGTTGCTCCGTCTATAGTCTTGGTATGGGAGTTTTGCATAAGAACTCGCCATGCCCGTATATAGAGAATGAAGTCCATTTTCCTCCGAAAGTCCACAAGTTCTACAATTATCTCCTCCACTAGGTCCTGGGTCTCGACCTTCTCGGAACTGTATTCCTCGTCGGCATTAGAACCTGTTGTGAGCGTGTTCATAACATTAGTAAAGACATTTCCCGGAAAAAATTAAGCTTAAGCTCACTAGTACAAAGTTTACGCCACAAGTTTCAAGCTTTATGTGGCCTAACCTGTTAGACTATATAGACCGATTAGGCCATGGTCTACAAAAATCACCAAACCAAACCAAGACTTGGCGGTCTAGACTGAACCAAGACCAACTTAAACCAGACCAATCCGATCGAAACACTACAGCCATGTGGCATTCCTCTATTGGATAGAATTGCATGTCTCACAACGATTAAAAGAAGTACCCCCCAAAGAATATCTGCTGCATCTGAAATAATCGATACCTCTCGTAGTTCAATTATACCCTGAGAACTCTGCACCATATTTACCCGATTTTGTACGAGATAGTTAATCCTATTCTATCAATACCACCTGTAGAACCAACGGCTAAGACCTAGTCAGAATACTATTTCTTAAGCTGCTGAGTTGCGACTGCTAGAGCTATTATGGTCAGAAGCGAAATTCCGCCCGAGTCTCCTCACCATTGGTTTCCACCACTCAACCCAAATTGCCTGATATGCAGCAACCTGGATAGCTCTTCATGGCTATACCGCAGGAGGTTAATAAAGTTAGACGACGAGTTTTGTCAAAGCGCAAGTAGCCAGTGCCTTGCATGCAATATTCTGCACGCAATAGTGAAATCCTTCACACATGAGCTTCGGTACTACCCAACAATCGAACTAGAAAATGGCGTCCAGGATATTGGGGTTCGTAACGAAACAAAGGCTCTAATAATGTATATAAGGCGCACCAAGTGGGATTGGAAGGCTGGTGAGATACGACCGACCTGGGATGACCTCTCTGGAGGTGACCTGATTTTACAGATATACGTTCTCCCTGGTATGTTTTCTGCAAGACTGACCTCCATGGTCGGCGTTGAGGCTGACTATCATTTATTCACAGGTGAGCCTTCTGTCTGGCCGGCAATTCTACCCGCCCCGGAGCCCGCTCTCGACAGCACCTCCGACCTGGCGATGTCGAGGGTGAAGGGTTGGATCGAGACATGCTTAGGTGAACACAAGATCTGCCAGTCGTCTTCCCCGCCTGTATTGCCGACGCGAGTTCTCCATGTTGGTTCGGAGGGTGTAGATCCCCGGCTAGTTTCAGGAGAAGGGATTGAAGCAAGTTACATTGCTCTCAGCTGGAGATGGGGTAGCACGCTTCCCCTGAGGACCCTCGGTGAGAACATGGAAGAACATCAACGCGGCATAGCCATGTCGAGCCTGCCACCTCTCTTCCGCGATGCCGTCGTAGTATCCCGGAAATTGGGCTGCAAGTACCTCTGGGTCGATGCTCTGTGCATCATCCAGGACTCCTCTAGAGACTGGGAACAGGAAGCGGCAAAGATGACAGAAGTCTATAGTAATGCGTGGGTAATGATTGCAGCAGATAGCTGCAAAGACTGTTCGCAGGAGCTTGGGGTCCCGGAGGTTCTGGAAGGAGTGGGACAGCTCCGCAATTTGCTGCGGTCCGCGCCAGCGATCCCTTGCCCCGGCCCTCACTCAACCCACAGCGCAATCCGCTTCCGAGTGCGCGACCATATGGATAAGGCAGCATATCACGGCGCCCACTTCCTCCCGCCCAGCACAATAGATTCTCGTGGATGGGCCTTCCAGGAAGCGCTGCTCTCCCGAAGAATCCTGCATTTCGGCCCCACAGAGCTTTCTTGGCAATGTCTTGAGGCGGAGATGTGCGAGTGTACCTCGGGTGGCATTGAGCGGAGCAATGGCAAATCTCGCATGCAGCTTGGCCGATTAGAGGTTCGACAAGCCAAGCAGGACATGCTGCAGTCCAAGCTTTGGACAAAACTTTTGGAAGAGTACTGCAATCGAAGTCTGACCTACCACACGGATCGACTCCCTGCTATTGGGGGTATCGCAAAATACGTAGCAGCACGTATGAGTGATTCACTAAATGATAAGCTCATAGCTAATGCTATTGTCGGTTCCGTGTATATGGCTGGCATGTGGAGGTCGCAGCTTGGAGAGCAGCTGATATGGTACGTGAAAGCGCCATGCACCAAGATCAGCCGTCGCGGCTTCTCTCGCCCGATTGCCCCAAGTGTCAGGCCTGAGCTACCAGCCGCGCCATCTTGGAGCTGGGCCTCAGTTACCGGTTCGGTTTGTTTTCCCAGCCGTGGAAAATTGGACGTCGTGGGTGGCGAATGCTCTACATCAGATCTAAACCCTTATGGATCCTGCACAGGCTATGTTGTGCTCAGGGCGCACTTGCTTTTTGACTTCTGCCTGCTTCGGTATCAACCCGATCAGCTTCCCTATTTGCGAAGGTACGAGATACAGTGCGGCTATTGGTACCACGGGAACCCCATAGCAGTGGAGGGTGGTCGGGGCGAATGGGAGCGATTGCTCTTCTTCGATGATTGGAATGATGGCGACGCTTTTTTCGAGCGTGAGGGAAGATACAAGGGCTGGAGTTCCAATTCTGCAGCACTTCTCGCGGATAATGAGAAACAGCCCTATTGGTTACTGATTTACAGAGTACCAGATGACTGTGCTGGACCAACTGGCCTACCCAAGTACGTAAGAGTTGGATTTGTATATTGGGGCCGAGGATATAGTGAATTGCCACCTCCTACCAAGACGCAAACTATCGCTCTTATTTAAAATTGTTAGGGACCGAAACTAGTGCTAAATGGCTTTTATTAGGTATACTTAAAAATATTTTCTATAGCTTCTATAATACAAGGTGGCCTAGGAAAAAGAAAATATTATACTTAATACCTTATATTACGTACTTTTTCCGCCAGTTAGATTTTCCAGGTTAGGGTAGCTTCTTAGCTTACGGGAAATAACAAAGCGTTTAGTTGTGTCTAAAAAGCTAGAGACAGTTCACTATTACAGCCACCTAGGATTAGCGGGATACAATTACTAACTAGGTCCTAGAACACTTAAGTTCCCGAAGAAACAAATTAGGAAACAAATAGCAAAGCCTTTATTAAAGAAACCTAAGGGACTATAAGTAAAACGACGGTTGTTATACAAGTTATATAAGTAATTAGTTTAATCTGTCTTGGCCAAGGGCCTTAATACCAAGTAGACCGAGCATAATAATTAGTTTAATTAGATTTGGCTAAAGGCCTTAGTACTAAATAAACTAATTAAAGGGCAAAGAACTTAGAATATTTAAGGAGAATAAATATTTTATTATTTCCTAGTTTTTTATACTTAACTTATTCTTTAGTTTAATACTAAATATTATATTATAAGTTAGTTTTAAATAGCGATTTTACTATTATCTTTAGTTAAACTTAGTTTAATACCTTTTACTATTAAGTAAATACTTAAATAGTACGGCCTAGCTTTATAATATAGTTTATACTTAATAATAAGTTAAGTCGCGTAATTTTACACCTAATCTATAAAGTAAACCCTAGATAATTTATACCTATTCTAGAGCAAAGCCTTAGTTTTAATAACTACTTATACGAATTTGTTTTAAGGTTAGTCTTTAAGCCAATAAACTATAAGTTATATAGAACTTTATTTATCTATAATACTTTAAGTACTTAATAGTTAGGTTAACTAAAAAAAGCAATAATATTAGAATTTAAGAGTACTACTATAACTAGTTAGTTAAGTAGCTTAACTATTATTAAAGAAATATAGTAAGCTATTAATACTTTTTAAACGTAACTTATTACCTAAGCTTATAAAGTCACTATTAAAGTCTCCCTATATAAGAAATTTAATAGTACTTAAGAAAAGCTTAAATACTTTTTAATTAAAATAGAAATATACCTTTATTTTAATACTAAAGTTTTCTTTATACTAGTAAATAATATAATTATAGCTAGTATATAATTTAAAGGGGACGCGCTTAAATAAATATAACTTTATTTATAAAATTACTTAATGAACTATAAAAGTAAAGTTCTTTAACTAAATATAAATATAATATTTAAGAGCTATTATAACTTTAAAAAAGCCTTAACTTTATATTACTAAATAGGTAAAATTCTATATAACCTATAGTTTATTAGCTTAAGGGCTAACCTTAAAACTAGTTTGTATAAGCTTTTATTAAGGCTAAAAGACCCTTTTTTAGAATAGGTATAGGCCGTTTAGGTTATACTTAGTAGGTTAGGTATAAGATTATAGAGTAGCTAAACTTATTACTAAGTATAATTTATATTATAAAGCTAGGTTATACTATTTAAGTATCTACTTAATAGTAGAATAGAGTTAGATAAAAATATAAGTATAGATTAGGTATTAATTTAAGAATAATCTCTAAGGTTATAACCTTTTTAGTATAAAGAGTTTTAACTAATATTACGCCTATGTAACGTCGACGCACGTAATAATAACTTCTATAGCTTTCTCTTTATAACTACCTTTCTCTTTAGGAGTAAGTCCCTACGCTTTACTATTATTCTTAGTAGGTAAATAATAATCGCCTTATACTTATAAAATAGCTATTATTTCTTTAATAGCCTTTTTATAATAGCTTATAGCCTATATAATAGTAAAATATAATAATAGTAATAAATATAAATAGTAATAATAGCTATAATAGTAAAAATCTACTATATAGGTAGCCCTTCTATTTACCGGAGTATTCTTAATTAAGCTCTTTACACTTTTACCCTATTACTATTAGCTACCTTATATACTGTCACGACGACAATATATTATAAGTCGAACGCTAGATAACGAGTATTAGATTCGAGTATATTAATAGCTACGTACAGCTATTATAAGGACTTAAAAGGATTGCCAGAGAACTCTATAGGAATACGGCTAGGACAAATCTATATAGAGAGTGTTGGAGCGGGGTAAAAGGAATAATATAAGCTACGCGCACGGCGTAGCGTATATAACGGTAGTACCGTCACATATACTCTTAACCCCTTTTTAGTATAAGTCTCCCCGCCTTTTTAAATTAATAATTAGTATAGGTTTAAAGTGTTACGCTACTACTATACTAGTTACTACCTTTATTACTAAATACTTTAAGGTAGTACTAGTACCTCTTCTATATCCACTATACGTTTACTATACGTAGTACCTAGCCAATAGTAATAATACTAAGAACTATAATAAAATAGCTACTATAAAGTACTCTTACTATACTAACCTTTATAAAAAGTATAAGAATATAAGTTATTACTTTTAAGATATTAGTAGAACGTTTACTAATTACCTAGTATAAATTCTAGAGAACTTTATTAAGGAATTTGATACTATTATAAAGAAGTATAACGCTATAAAAATTAGTAATAAGGTTTCTATTATACTTACTAATTACTATGCCGCCGCTAATAAGAAGATATAAGTAACTAGTAAAAAGAATACTAAAAAGAGTAGTGTATTAAAGCTAAAGAGTACTTAAGACGCCGTTATAATACTTATTAAAAAATAGCGCAAAATAAACTAACTACTTACTAGTATACTAGATTTATATTAATTTATTATAAGTTACGCTTTATATACGCTTCGCTAGTATTTTACTAACCCTTAATATTTAGAATAGGTTGCCCGCCCTAGTAAAGGTAAATTCAAAGAATAAGTAAAGGGAGTTAGCGCTTTACCTACTTTTAAGGGGCGTTTTGGTAGTATAATAAATACCCGGCGCTTAACGCCTATACTTAATAAAATCTTTTACTTACTTATATTTATTCTATACGTTACTATTTCTAATATAATTACCCTTTTTACTCTTTATTTTACTAGTCTTTTTAAACTAATAGTTTACCTATACCTTATATTCTTTTTAAATACTTAAATTTTTTCCTTTATATCTATTACGCTATTTTTATACACCTATTAGTTATATTTCTTAGGCTATTCCTTTTATTTAATCTTGTACTAGTAGCTACCCTAGTATAAATACTTTATAAGTATTTTTTCTACTTTATACTTCTTTTCGCTATTTATTAGCTTAAGTAGAAGAAGAATTTCCTAAGTACTATTATAGTAATAGTATAGCTTTAGCGTAAAGATATAGAAGATATTATATATTTAAAAATAGTTAGGTAGGTATATTTAATATACTTATATATCTATAGGCTTATTAACTTAAAATAGTACTATTAAACGTAAAGATATCTTCTTACTTATATTCTTTATATATAGGTTCTTTATAGATACTAGTATAAGGTTATTTTTACTAAACTTTATTAGCTTATAATAGTTATTATAGTATTTTACCTATTCTTTTAATACGTTTTTTAAGCGCTTTTATAGTAATTTTTATAGTTAGTAAAGACGTTATATACGCTTCTTTAATACTAGTACTTTTCTATTAAAGGTACTATCCCTAGTATTAAATTATATAGAAGGGTAATACCCTAGTATTAGTAAAGAATAGAAAAGTGTTTAGATTAGCTTAGTAGCTATTATTATAGACGAACTCTATAATAGATAGGCACTTTACCTACTTAGTTTAGAATTCTAAATAAAAGGCTTATAAATATTCTTAAACTATCTAGTTTTAGCTCTTAGTTTGGCTATTAGTTTATAGGTAAAAGGCTATACTTAGCCTACGCTTTACTTTTACATAAAAGTATATTTCTAACTAGAATTTTAAAGTAAATCTTAGGTTATAGTTTAAGACTATACTATTTAGAAAGTTATAGTACGTAAATACGCTATTTATAAGTAGGTTTACTATTTATAATATAGTAATTATCTTCTTAATAAAAAAGTATAGCGCTATTTTAAAGAATTAGTCTATAATAACTATAATTATATTATAGTTAATATTGCCGCGTATACTAGGCGGTACCCTACTTATAAAGTCTAAAGTAATCTTCTTTTATAAAGCGCTAGAAACTTATAATACTTTTAGTATACTATATAGACTATACTATTTAACCTTAACTTTTAGTAGATATTATAGCTCTTTATATATAGCTAATAGTATTTACGTCGAAGTAGCTCTATAGTAGGTATAATACTAAAATAACTAGTATAGAGGTTATTATAATAGCGCTTTAATAGCTTATTATATAAGCTCTATAATAGGGGAACGTATAGTTAGTTTTTAAACCTAACTATACTTTTTATCTCCGCCTAGTTCTTATTTATTTTGCCTTTAGTAATACACTATTATAGCGCTCTTATTTTACTACTTTATTTTTAAGAGCTTTTAACTAATTCTTTAGTTATAACTACCTTATTACTATAGGGCTTCTTTGCCTTTAGTGCGCAAACTATTTCTAACTATAGTACTATTAGTTCGGTAGTGTCTTTTATATATAATACTTAGAAATTTACTTTTTAAAGTATACTTCTTCCTTATTATATTACTATGCTAGTTGCTTATATATATAACGTATTCTTAGACTATACTAGTAGGGCGCTAATAATAGAACTTTTAGACTCTATAGTTAGCTTCTAAAATAATATAGGTAATATTTAATTTACTACTATTTTAGTATTTGTGTAATTAGGTCTTCTTAACGGCGCGTTAACGGGATTTAGCTTACCTACCTAATACATTATAATAAGGTTATAAGTAGAGAGAAGTATAGCCTATTTAGCCTACCTTTTATTTAACTACTTAATCTTTATAAACCCGACTAGATTGTAATAATTTATTAATACCTTTATAGGGTGCGTACTTTTCTTAAAATAGTGTTACTAGTACTTAAACGCCGCTATAATAGCTAAAAGCTTTTAATTATACGTTTTATAGTTTCTTTTTACATTTATTAGCTTTCGCGACTAGTAAGTAATAAGGTGCTACTACTTATTTACCTTATTTAGCTATAGTAAAATAGTTATAATTATAAAAACTAATATATTAGTTTTAACTTATATATATTATTTTAGATTAAAATATATTAGTATTAGTACTATAGTAAAGGCTTTAATAAGCTATTAAAAGCCTTCTCCACGCCTTTAAGCTACTTAAAAGGCCCCTTTCTCTTATCGTTTTTACTACCTTTAAGTAGAGTAGTAAAAGGGTAAGCTATTTATAAGTAGCCTTTAATAAACTAGTAATAGAAGTTATAGAATTCTAAAAAGAACTATAAATTAGAAAAGAACTTAGGTATTAGCTATAAGGTAATTATATTAACCGTGCGTGAATTTATTAAAACGCCTATAGTTCTAATAATAAACCTAAGGAAATTAACCTTAGTAATAAAAAGTTTGCACTTTTTAAGGTTATAGAATAAGCTATAAGCTTATAGCCTTAATAATATACTTTATACGTATTTTATATACACTTTGCGCGTATTTAAGTAAATTATAATATTATTAAGATAAACTATATAGATAGTGTTACTATATTACCTAAAGCCTTATTAATATACGCCTAAAATATAGTAGGTATATTAGCTAGTCTAAATAGTATAACTATATACTTAAAGTATTTATAGTGTATATAAAACGCTATTTTCTACTTATCTTCTTACTGTATATATATATATAGTAGTAGGTATTTTTAAATTTAACTTTATAAATACTATATATCTACTTAGCCTATTAAGAATCTTTAAAACTAGTAGTAAAGAGTAATAGTTCCCCACTATAATTTTATTTAACCTATAGTAATTAACCTATAAACGTAAAATACTATCTAGCTTTAGTATAAATAAAATTAGTAAACTAGTAGGGCTAGTACTATACCGGATCTAACTATTTACTATAGCTTCTTTTAAATAGCGTTAATATATTCCACAAGCAAGTCGCTTATATAAGCGAGTCGCTTACCTTAACAAAGTTGCACTACTTTAGAATTAAAGAACTCTACAACGCCGAATAAAATTAATTATTTAAAGTTCCTAGTTTATTCTATAGTATTTTGGCTCCGTAAGGGATAGGTTTTAATACAATATTCTACTTTATAGTAATATCTATATTATCTTTGCTGCGGCGTAGGCCTATTTAACTACGCGTAACTTTAGTATATTTCCTTTAAAATCTTAGTATTAATACTATTTTAATTATTTAAATTCTGCCCTTTCTAAACTATTAGGGTTTCTTAATACTAAATACGTCTTTTTTACTATATTTTATACTATATTATAGCTTTATTTACCTTTTAAAGGTCTATAACTTATACTTAGAGTAAAACAGCTAAATATATTATTAATTAAGCGCCTTTTATAAGCTAATTAATTGCCTTATTAATTAATATAGGCGAGCTATCTTAATATTTTATAATATGCTTATAAATTAACGTGCTTTAAGAGGTAAATTCGGCCGAATTACTTAGTGTTTTAAATATCTATAGTATATTCTCTAGAGAAGGGGGCGTTAAAGTCTATAGTTAAATATTAAGCTATAAAATAATATATT
>KV745587.1:0-12333 GCA_001692735.1 Lepidopterella palustris CBS 459.81
ACCTAGTAATTATTGTTGACCTAGTAATTATTATTGAGCAGGTAGGCACTCGCTTGCGAGTGGTTTTGGCGGATGGGGCTTGCCCCCTGATTCGCCAAGACTGCCAACCCTTGGGCACGCGTAGGGACTATTTTCCGCAGAAATATGACCCGCGATAGATTAAAACTTTATATACTCTAAAGGCTTCAACTCTGCATCAGTCCTCGTTGTAGAGCCCTAAGCCTTATCTATCTCAACGTCACCTATTCCTACGGGTTAGAGCTTTATTCTATCCACCCTTTGTCCCTGTATTTACTTGCCTTGGTAGAGAGCGTTAGGAGGTTTGCTCTAGCAGGTACATGGGCACGTCAGCTAGGCTACGAGCCCCGAGCGGCTCTATTGACTACTCTACAACCCGCCCAGATTGCTGCAATATGGGGGGCCTATACAGCCTCATTTGATGCGATGCCGGGGCTGCTACTACGCTCACGGGCTTGGCACTGCCTACGGAGGCTTCCATGCCGCCAATTAATCAGTTCAAACATAAGTGCACTTTGTAGATTAGCTACTCTAGCCTGGTTACTCCCCCATGCTGCGTAGAGGTGTGAAAATAAGAAGAAGGTCCCCTACTCATATCCGCGTCACGTGGCGTGGCACGCGTTATAAGGTCCCGAGGTCAACACCACATCGTCCACAGCCTTTTCAAACGCCCGACAAAGCTCTCGGTCTTCTATGCTTAACGACTGAAAAAGAGCCCAGTCCCAGTCAAGGTATTCACGCTGTCATCCGCGGAGATGACATCTGAACTGTTCACAGCTCATCCGGGACCATTCTCGACCGCGTCGCAGGAGGCTGACACTCAAACTGCTGCACGCTTGCGCCCAAGCGCCAGTCGACGCCGAGACAAACCTCAGCTTTCATGTGATCTTTGTCGACGCCGCAAGTAAGGACATATCTTCGTTCGGCATCCGGGGTACTGACCACAGCCGGGCTGTTCAGACTGCGATGTGACCGTCAGCAACCATGTTCTACCTGCTCCTCCCGGGGTCAGACATGTACGTACCCCGAAGACAGCGCAATGCCGCCGGCTGCGATGCCTGGCATGCACCATCGCCTTGTGCAGTTAGAGCGCCTTGTCATGTCAATAGCTAGTAAGCCCAGTACGAATTCAAGTGTCCATATTAACAGTTTGAGCCAACCGGCCGAAATTCAACACTTGGATACCCCCATTGAGGCGCGCTTCGATCGTGGGATCATGCACGTCAGTGCTTCACAGCTCCATTATGTTGGCGGCGATCACTGGGCCGCAATCTTGGACAGTATCGCTGACCTAAAGGATCACATTGATCACGAGGAACAACTAAGGCTGTCCACCCGCCCAGACCAAGTTCAGGGAAACATTGGTGCCGCAGGCAATGTCAACATTCATGCGAGCGGACATTCACTGCTCCTATATGGCGGCTACCGGCAAGATTCGCAGGCTGAAATCCTCGCTGCTCTACCCCCCAAAGGCGCCGTTGACCGCTACATTTCACGCTATTTCAACGGCCAGGAGCTAGTATCTTGTAAGCGTGCCCTTCTGACTAAGGTGTAGTATGATCGCCAGTTCGTCTGACACGAGCCAGCTGCCATTCACGGCCCAACTTTTCTCCGGGAGGTAAGTAGCCTGATCCGTTTCCGAATTGGGCAGGTCTTGATGCTAACGGTCACAGTATGAGGCTTTCTGGGCCAATCCATCTGGTGTACCGGTCGCGTGGGTTGGCCTTCTCTTTGGCATGATATGTCTCGCTGTACTGGCTTCCGAGGCCTGCGACTCTGCTCATGGCAACGAATTGGAGCAGCAGTCGCTCCAAATTAGCCTGTACCGCGAAAAGATTGCGCAGAGTCTCATTCTGGGCGAATACACAAAATCAGGCCCGTATGTATTGGAGACGATGATACACTACGTGTACATTGAATTTGCCATCCGTGCCGACGCTGACAAGGACATCTGGTTCCTGCTCGCACTCGAGGTCAACCTCGCAATGCGCATGGGCTGCCACCGGGATCCCAGCCACTTCCCCGGTCTCATGCCATTGGAAAGCGAGATGCGGCGCAGATTATGGGCCACCGTTCTACTGGGCGACATTCTCATTTCGAGTCAGATGGGCATGCCGCGCATGATCTCAGACTGGCAGTGCGACACTGCTGAACCGCGAAATCTGAACGATACGGACCTAGATCAGGATACCTTTGAGCTCCCGGCTTCAAGACCCGAAACAGAAATCACGACCGCTTTGAGCACCATTGCGCGGAGAAGGATGTTGATGGCCCTTGGCACTATTTCCGATATTACGGCAAACGTCAAGTCGTGTGACTACGCAGAGGTTATGCGGGCCGAGGCGAAGTTGCACGAAGCTGCAGCCAGCATTCCGCAACCGTTCAAGATGAAGTCAATGACGGCTAGCCTTGCTGACTCTCCACAAGTGATTATGGCAAGGCTGTTCATCAGCCATCTATTTTACAAGGGGCAGATCATGCTTCACCGTCGCTTTGTTATGGCGTCAACCTCTGCAGACGAAGCTTCTTTTTCCCATTCTCGTAAAGCCTGTTTGGATGCCTCTCTTGGCATGTTGCACATTCAGCATGTCCTCGACGAGGAGACCGGTCAGGGGGGTCGACTCAATATGATGCGCTGGCGTGTGTCTTCCATAATCAACCACCAGTTCTTAACGGCCACCATGATTCTGTGCTCACTGCTATATCGCGGCCAAACTCTACATCGGGAAGAAGAAATCATGACAGCACTGCGCAGCACCAGAGAGATCTGGATGCGGAACATCTCCTTCTCTCAGGAGGCGAAGAAAGCGGCCGATGCTGTAAGTTTCGTGCTTGCTAGGGCCGGAGAAGCTCGCGACTACGGCATTGATCTTGACGCTGGACGTACAAGCGCCGCTACAATGGGGCACTACATTTCAACCAATGCGAGCGGCAGCGATGGCGGCTTGATTTTCGATGGTCAGGCTATGTTGCAGACTACTGCGGGTCTTCATGAGAGTAAGTCCAGAGAGCCCCACCAAACCACCAGACCCCAGTAGAATTCGCGGGACACCTGAATTAGCAAGTCGAAGAGCAACGAAAGACCAGGATCAAAGCAGGTTCATCTCCGTACTAGAAGCCAGGACTTCCCAGAGAGTCATTATATCGAGCTTCAATGAGCGAAGGAGAAAGCCACGTCGCTCCAGAGAGCTACGGTATTTAGCTCCAATAAGCGGAAGCAGAAGCTTCCGTGGCTACGACAATGGCGATTCTGAATTGAGGTGCCCTGGGGGACTCTGCTGAGGCCTGGTGCGACTTTTTACCCCGTACGCTGACGAACTTACAGCTAATAAACCCGACCATCAAGGCTCGAAGTTCGCCTTCAACTTCAACGCTTTGGAGAGCGGTACCATACTAGATGAATGGATGATGATGGACACTCACGGGACAGGGTGGTAACAGGATCTAGTTCGGTGGCGTATTTGTGTTCGTTTCCATTTTCACGCTGCACTACAGAACCCGTTTGTGGAGGATGCGAGATAGGAACATTAGCGTACGAATACAAAGGTATCGATCCCCAACATTATTTGTATTGATAACGAACACACTCCGAAAGCCTTTGACGCGACTCGCTCTTTCATCTTCGGAATTTCCAGGCTCCCATTTTGTCGTCGACTCGGCGGAATCTCCGTTTTCGGAATCGCTTTTCCGATTATCCCAGTACACCTGCCCAAGGATAGCAGCGGTACAGAGGGGCAAGCCCCATCCGCCCAAGACCACTCGCAAGCGAGTGCCTCCATAATCACCATCTCGACGATACTCTTACCCACCAGCACTATTAGTTTCAACCATAACTATTGCTCCACCACTATGCCTAATGCTTATCTCGATATTAAAGAATGAACCCAAGATGCCCTACAAGGGCTATTAATGCCTAGGGCTCCACCAATTACTACGATCGCAGAGAATCTTAATATTCCCTACCGGAGGCTCCTAGCTCGACTCTACGGTGCCTATCAAAGTATACACGGCCACCCACAAATCGGAAGCTTACAAAAGAGTAAGAATCCGCTCTCTGCTGGTATCTTAATACTCTAAACCAATATGCACGTCGACGACTTGAAAACAGCACAATGCGACAGCTAATCTTATCCTAGCGCGATCACACGGCTCCAAACCTTAATCACTGCCTACCGTCGGGAAACATTAAATAACCAACTTTCTGAAGCGCCATCCAGAGCACTATATACGCACACGGAAGCCTCTAAATCTTAACCGCTAAATATCGCAGGATCCGGACAATGTTAGGAGGTAGGATAAGCAGCTTGGCCCGGTTGATAGTTAAAAAGGGGATTATAGTCCGCAGCAGCTATGATTTTAACGAAACAGGCTTTCGATCCTATCAACACTAAGGAACAGGCAGCAGTGAGGTCAGTTCAATAAAAGGCCACTTACAAAGCGTAAATGTTGGAGGGGTTGGGTAGATGCTTAGAGGATGCTTTTAATAGGGTGACAGGGGTTGTAGTCACGGGAACGGAAAAGCTGTGAGCCAATGGTTTAAGTTTCTTGGCGCAATATGTAGATACCAATCCTTTTGCCAAGAATTTTGTGGCTGGTGTATTTTCGTAACAATGGTTGCAGTTATGGGAACGCCCGGTCTTGGCCTTGAGTCAAAGGGACTCTGCGGCTTGTATTTTACTTTGGGGATATCCCTAACGACCTTTTCACAGTTCCAACATCGGCCACGTTTCCGTTTTCCAAAAACCTTTTCGCCTTCCACATTGAAGTTGTGTGTCTGTTGAACTGTTTCCCTGCCTCTATTGTTTCCAAATCACGAGCAGCCAGACTGGGAAGATCTGTCCACAGTGGTTTCGTAATTCCAATTTACAACCAGCTTATTTTCTACCGGCTGAAAGGAAATTGCAGAAAATATAATTTCACTTTTGGCGTTCATCCGAGGCCATTTAGAAAGCCACGATAATGAGTAGAATGGAGTCCCAGGGATTTGTTATTGTCGATCGTCCGGGTACATTTGAGGTATGCTTCGATCTGGCTGACATTACTCTAACTTTCGATTTAGGTGCCGGAGGTACCGAAAGTGAGGAAGGAAGCCAAGAAGAAAATCAGTCACGGGAGCAGGAGACTCAAGAAAAAGGTAATATTGGTCGGCTAGACTGAAATCTCGATCTGCTCACAGTAAAATAGATCCTTCAACTTTAGAAAGAATCCAAACATGGTTGTCTCCAACCGATTTCCACGGTGATGGGAGCGAGTTTCGAAAGCATGTTCAAGCTCATGCTCCCAACACTGGTGGCTGGCTTACGGCCTCGGAGACATATCAGAAATGGCTTGGGTCAATCGAATTCGGGACTTTGTGGATTAAGGGTATCCCAGGCAGCGGGAAGTCCGTGGTCGCCGCCCACTTGACCAAAGGTTTATCAGAGACCCAGGAAGCACCTGTACTTTTCTTCTTCTTTAAGCACACGATATCCATGAACAGCAAGCCCATTTATGTTGTTCGAGACTTCCTGTCTCAGCTTACGCCACACACTACGCGGCTACAGTCGAAATTATTGATGATGATAGAGAAGTACCAAGACATCCAGGACGCACCTTTTCAGGAGCTTTGGAGTGTTTTGCTGTCCGAATTGGCCATCATACCACGCGTCTTTGTTGTTGTGGACGCCTTAGACGAGATCGAGTTCGGCCAAGACAACTTTATCGGTGATGTTCTTATGAATATCGGTGCATTAAACCCCAAGTCTATCAAGCTTGCGGTTACAAGTCGACCTCTCTCAAAGTTCGAAAAAATGTCTGAAAATCCTCATACTCTATGCCAGAGGCTGTCAGGATCGCCTGTGGACCAAGATATTGAAACTTACATCAAGTATCGATTAAACGAGCAGAATCAGAGAAAACTGTCGGATCATGAGAAATTGGAGATCTACCAAGCTCTCTGCCGCAAAGGGCGTGGTTTGTTTCTTCACGCACGCCTTATGCTGGATGAACTGCTTCAGAGCGCCTTGCCTGTGCAGGCCCAACTAGAACGGCCCCTGGATTCTCTCTCGGAAATCTACCAGACTCTACTTCATGTGCACTCGGCTCGCGCTGGTGTCGATCAAGAATTCCAAGTTTTTATCCTTCAATGGGTTACTCATTCCTCCCGGCCTCTTCGACTCATCGAGCTTGCTGCCCTTGCATTATTTCGAAAAGCTTTCACTGATGCCCAGATCGCCAAAGCAGTAATCAGAGGGTGCTGTGGTCCTCTCCTCGAGGTCCTCGAGGATCAGACGGTCCAAGTTGTTCATCATTCATTCACTGAATTCCTCCTTGATTCCAAGCGGGCCAGCGATCTCGAGCAGGAGAAAGCTATCGACGGTGTTCCGGTTCTGTTCCAGGTTGATATACACGGGATACTAGCATTGGCCTGTGTAGAGTATTTATTGTCTGGTGTGTTGACATCATATACCATGTCCGATGTCAACCGTTGGACGCCTCAGAAGACGAAGGAGGATCACTTACTGCACCACCACTTCCTGAATTATGCGTCCCAACAGTGGCCATATCACGTATCTAGATGTCATTCATCGATTCTAGTGTTGTTTCAGAATTTGGATGCCTTACTAGCAGAAGGAAGTAAGGAACTAGAATCATGGATGCTCTTCTGGGACCAGAAGATGTCCAACCCGCCATTGGGCTGCCAGCCGCTTCATATTGCTTCGTATCTGGGTTTGACGGCATACACAAAGTACCTGCTTGAGAAAGGGGCGGACGTAAATGCCAAGGACAACGCGGAACGGACGCCCGTGATGTTTGCATCTGAAAAAGGACACTCAGAAGTCCTGATTACATTGTTAAAGCACAAAGCAGACCCATGTGTCTATGAATGCCTGGGCTTAACCGCTATGCACATTGCTGCCATTAACAATCATGGCCATATTGTAAGTATACTGGTTGGTTACGGCGCAGACCCCATGGTTCCGAAAGCGAATGACGCAACTGTAAAATTCATCAACCATACGGCATATTCAACCCCATGTCTTCGGAAGGGGTCTGGTTGGCTTACTCATACTAAATCGAACTCGACTGTAATAGGACTCACGCCTATACGATTAGCATGTGAGCTCGGTTGTTCCGAGGCTGTTGCTTCGCTGATGCAGCATATGAGTTCGGCATGTCGAGAAGATATTCCTCTACACTGGGCTGCCACAAGAGGCTCTTCAGATGTCCTCTCTATCCTGCTACGGTTCCCGGAGGTTGTTAAACAGCTCGACAAGCAGGACGACCAAGGCTTCACTCCACTCGCTTTAGTGAGTTCAGCAAGGAACCCAGAGGCCGTAAAGGTTATTCTGGAAGCTGGAGCAAATGTCGACCCTCCCCTAGAAGATACGGGGTCTTCCGACGAGCATCGCAGCAAGAGAGGACGAATAAATCCAATCCGTGGAAAGACACCACTCCACTATTGGGCGGCAATAAACAAGGACGCTACACTTGAAGAGATGGAGGTAGTTGCAACCTTGCTTATTAAGGCTGGCTGTGATGTTGACGCAAGGGATCTCAACGGCCGCACTCCATTATTTTCATGGAAAGAGCAACAGTGCCATGATGGGCTTGATGCGGAACGCTATGTACGATTCGTCTCGATATTACTCAGGAACGGAGCCAATGCCAAAGCGACTGACTTAAATGGGAGCACTCCTCTTCATGAGATAAATGGGGAAAAGGAGGAAAAGGAGGCGATCAGGCTGTTAATTGAGGCTGGAGCAAATATCAACGCTGTGAGAACTTCAGATGGACGATGTCCTTTGTCTGCCGCAACACACAGGCGACCCTCGGCGGATATTGACATTTTCCTCGATTATGATGCTGATTTCAATATGCAAGATTATGACGGCAACACCCCTTTGCACTATATCATGAAGGACTGCCTCCATGGAACCGTGCCTGTTGCTAAGTGGCTCGCAGCCTGTGATCCAACAATTACAAATCACCTTGGAGAGACCTGTCTCTTTAATGTCTGCTTGCAATTTGGTTACTTTTCTGCTCAAAATTACACTCTCCTTCTCCAGCACGGTGTCGATATTGAGCAGAAAAACGTGCTTGGCAGAACAGCCATCTTAGAAGCCTGCATAAATGGGAGCGACGAATCTATTACAGCTTTGTGTAGGCTGGGCGCACGGGTTGCCGAAAGTGGCCATGATGGCAAAACTTGTAAGTGTTTCTTCTTTAAATATCCTCGTACGGTTTCAGCTTGCGCCTGTGAGAATTGAACAAAACTTGTCGCTGATGAGTCGAGTGATACACAGGCCTTCACCTTCTCGTTGGAAAACAGCCATTTCGATGTGCAAGGAGAAAGGACGTCAAAAAGATGAAAAAGATTATGCAAATGTTGATTCAGGCCGGCGCAAATATCAGGGCAACCGACCGGTCCGGAAACTCTGTGTTTCATGATGCCGCCGGCCATGAGGAGGATCATGTGATTTCTTCTGATAGCCGACTCGTCGCTTTGAAGTCAGTTGCTGAACTAGGCGGAGCCAACAATTCCAAAAATCACGAGGGTAAAACAGCACTTCATATCGCAGCGGCGAATTGCTGGGATAAGCAAATGAGAGAAGAGAATTGCGACGTCGCAAGACTCGACTTTCTGCTGCAACCAAAATTTGCTATAGATGTCTCTGCCAAAGACCACACTGGTACGACTGCACTGCACATCGCGGCCTCAGTATCCGTTGTCATGGCCTGGAAACTCATCTCAGCCGGAGCAGACGTTCAGGCACGGACTTTTGATGGTCGATCGCCTCTCCATTTTGCCGCGAGGGCAAGTCTTAGTAATTCCGTTGGCCTTCTCTGCGATTTGTATAGTCAAAATTCTTGGAGTGTCGACCAGAAAGATACAAAAGGCCAAACACCCCTTCATGAAGCAGCTCGAAGTGGAAATATGGAATCTGTAAGCTTCCTGCTTCGAAGTGGTGCAAATCCCACTTGTACAGATCACTCCAAACGGACTCCTCTCCATGCCGCAGCATGCTTCCGCGTAGTGTCAAGCCACATGGAGGCAGAGCGAGAGTTCTATGAGGAGAGGAAACTTAATTCCCAGTCCTTGTTGCAGAGAAAACTCCAGTTTCGATCGGTCAGAAATCCTTGTTTGAAAAAAAATCCACTTGAATTCGAACCAACAAATGATCTTGATTGTCGAAATATAGTTGATGTCGTACGAGTCCTTCTAAGAGCAGGAGCGGATTCAAACGCAGTCGACGTTTCTGATCATACGGCTTACGACGTTGCAATCATGAACTCATGTGATTCTGTGGCAGAGATCCTGTCACATTGCACGCTGAATTCCGAGAGCGTTGAAACAATGTCATTCCTTAATAATCTAGCTCGAAAATGGGGTTCGCTGAATAGCGATACTCTTCCCTCAGACGAAGCTTTGAAAGGTCAACTCTTAGAAGCTGCAGTAACCCTGAGGAATGAGGCACTCATTGAAGGGCTTTTGAAGTCAGGAGTAAAGTTTGACTCGTCCGACCACACTGCTGAATGCTCTGGGACATCAATGACCAAACCTGCAGTTCATTTGACACTCATACACTCCATAGTGTCCTCAGGATGTGTTTCAATCATGGAGATATTCATCTTATACATACAAGACATAAACAGCTTCAGCCCCCCTTTACTCCACGTAGCTGCTGACCGAGAGGCGTCGAACATAGAAATGATGAGGCTACTACTCCAACGTGGGGCAGATCCAAATGCGGTATACCAGCCTCAGCGGAATAGCAATGCTAGATCTCGTGGGGATGTGCCACCAATCTATAAAAATCACACAGTCTTGCACAAAGTCGCCCGTGGATGGTGCTGGTGGTATCCAAATGCTCTCAGTCTATTGCTAGAACACGGGGCAGATATTGAGGCTACAGAATCTAGGCCTCACGGCATCGAGATGACCTGTCTACAAATTGCCGTTTCTGAGCATCTCGGTTTCTGGAAGGAACAATGCTTAGACATGCTTCTCGCCAAAGGAGCAAATGTGAATAGACTACAGTCAAGTACGGGCCTGACGCCATTGAATTTGGCTTTAGAAAATGGCCTTGGTCTGCGAATATTCCAAAAGCTTCTTGCTCACGGCGCAGATATCTCCCTCGGAAGCAATCCACCCTTGATTTCCGCTATTACTGGCATGGATCTTGAAGCTGCGAGAGGAATGCTGGAGGCAGGAGCAGACCCCAATGGACTTTATTGTCTACATGACGGCGAGAAAACTCCGTTGCAGGTTGTTGCTGATGCGTGGAGTAAGGCCACTCTAGATAGTTGGGATATCGATGAATTTTTTTCGCTGATCCAGCTTCTATTGGATCATGGAGCAGATCCTTATAAAAAAATAAGGTCGATGGAGCATGGCAACACAACGGTTTTCCATTACATCTGCTTCAAGAACGGACCGATCAAACCAATAATTTCTTCTGGTGTTGATCTTGAGGTTAAGGATAGCCACGGACGGACCCCTCTACATGCTGCTTCATCATTTTATGGTTATGTCCCTCAGGGTGGTATGGATTTCGTCGCTGAAGAACTCATACGTTCTGGTGCAGATGTAAATGCTAAGGACGATGGTGGGAGAACACCTCTTCACTATGCTGTTCAGTCCATGACGGACCTAAGCAGTGTCGTTCAAGCACTTATACGCCACGGAGCTTCTCCTGGCCTGAAGGATGGCCAATCTGGGAATGGCGAAAGCCCTCTCTACTACACGCTGAGGAATGCAGATCTGGAAGAGTATGCGGTCATATGGCAGACCAATGAGCTTCTGGATGCCGGTATCGATCTCAAGAATGAAAATGAACCCGGCGAGGAAACCAGCTTTCATAGAGTTACAGAAAGGCTGGCGCAAAGTTCAGAGAGTTACACCGAGTGGATACCTATTTATCAGCGATTCATTGATGCTGGATGCGATTGTAACGTTCGAGATGAGAAGGGAAATACGCCAGCTTTCGTGTTCGTCGCTCACTTCAACATCAATAAGTCTTCTTATTTCAGCTCCAAACGTCAGCCGCTGGATGTGGAGAGATGTAAAGAAATCTTGGCAAATCATGACGTGCTGGCTGTCAATGATGATGGAGACAACCTCTTACATGTTGTGGCGCAAAGAGAGGAAACACTGTCAGGGAAGCAGGACGGTGTCGTGTTGTTTCGACTACTTATGGATTTAGGGGTCGATCCAAAGAAGGAGAATAAACAAGGAGTTTCTCCTCTAGATGTTGCTGCTATGTGTGGGAAAGATGAAATCTTGGAAATTTTTAAGCAGAAAGATTAAATCTCACTATTTCTAGTTAATTGTATAATTTGTTCTTTAGTCCTAATAACCTTTAATGTTTTAGATTTAACGTACTTTGCAAGCGAGCTGCCACTATAAGCGAGCCGCCACCCCAACTAGCTTTTCTCCACGCGTTACCTTTCAACAATAATGGCTTAATTAGCTAACATACAATCGGCTTGCAAAGAAGTAGATATTATTCTTACTATCTACTCTATCAATTAGGAGCAAATTTAGTGCGTACAATGTGCCGTAGCAACGTTTAACGTCCCTCGACCAACGCTTCGCAACCGATAAGCTAGATCGACTCCACGACGCGATTATAAGCCCAATTTGGAGAAGCTTACTAAGCTGGAGGACGAGGCGATTGTGAGGCATATACTAGACCTACATTCACGAGGGTTTGCGCCTACTGTAGGTACTGTGCAAGATATAGCGGATAAGCTACTTACGGCACGCGGTACTAGCCAAGTTGGTAAGTAGTGGCCTAGGAGCTTTATAATGCGGACCTTTACTTTTATAACGCGATCCAATTGACCGTACAACTACTAGAGGGCCTTATATAAGAATTCTAAGGTTATTCGCCACTAGTTTAAGCTTATACAGCGCACTAAGGCCACGTACAGTATCTATAATAAGAATACTTATAACTTTAATAAGGTTGGCTATATAATGTTATAAACACGTTTACAATAGGTTACGAAGCCGACAAGAATCCGGACTCTAAGAACGAGGCTAAGAAGAACAAAGGAATTAAGGCTTAGGTAGACGATATAATCACAGAATTAGAAGGCTAGGCAGAATCACGTGATAAGGCTAAGATTAGTAGATTTATAACAAATTCATAAATTCTAGAATCTATAGAATCCGTATAAATCCTATAAAGTCACTAAATTATACAAAGGAACTTAAACTATAAAGAGAAGCTTATTCTCTTTATAAATCTCCTTTGTCTCTTCTTATAGTTAACTTAGTTAAAGATAGTGGTTTACTAACTACTATTAAATATTACTTTATAATATATT
>KV745588.1:0-12350 GCA_001692735.1 Lepidopterella palustris CBS 459.81
TAATCTAGCCTAGTTTAATAGCCTATATAGCTAAGGATATTCGGCCTTTATTTTGGACTAATTGCCCGGAAATTGGTTAAGTTATTACTATCTTAGGCCGGAGTATCGCGTTTTTTGGTTTAGGTAAGCGACTCGCTTATAGAATACGTTATACCTTATTAACTTAATACTTTTAATAATCTATAAAATGCTACTATATTAATTATTTAGCTAGAAAATTAGTAAAAACTATAGCCAAGGCTTTAAACTATTTATATAAGCGCGCGAATTAATTATTTCAAAGTATAAGGTTAGTATTAAGAACTAGAAAATAGTAGCTAAATTTTACTACACTATAAAGTGTATACACAATACTATTTACTAATATAGGCAAATAGAAAGTAATAAGTTATATTCTTAATTTGGCCGTTTCCTAGTACTATTTTATTATAAAAAGCGGAAGCTATTTTATATTACTTAAAAAATACCTAAAATTAAATACTAAAGGCTTTTAAAAGAATTAGGGCTTATACTTATTTATAAGAAAATAGTATATAAAGCTTTAAGGGCTAAAAGCTTAATAAAGTTTTAAAGTAAGTAAAAATTAAAGATCACTTATATAATAGCCTAATTAAGGCTTTAATAAAATAGAGAGTAATAGGCTTTAACTAAAGGCGTAAGATAATATAGCTTTTAAATAAGTACTTAGTTTAATTAAGCTTTAGGGCTAACTAAAAGTAGTACTTTAAATATCTATAGGAGAAATATTACGAGCGCGCTACCCTAGTAATTAGAATAGGGAGCTTATAATATATTCTAACTAGCAACCTCCTAATTACGGGACATTACTACCTTTTTGGTTTGTTTAACCTAGTGGGTTAGAGCTAGGCCCTTACAATTATGTCTCGTAATTACCCGGAGGTTTAGTGTTTAATTCCCGATTAGGGAATTTGCTTTTTTAACGAGTACGGGACAGCCTAAGCGACTGCGCCCTTACAGACGAGTGCGCACAACGTAAATGCTTACTAGGAGGTCACCTTATAGAGCTTAAGACGCGTTGCAACTAGCACGCGTAAAGGTGGTAGCTATAGGGCGGGCAGCCGTCGCGCTGTATAGTAGTTCTACCTGGATGTTACTTGACAGGTGGTATCCAATCCTGAGAGAGCCTATTCAAGTGTTCTAATGCCAATTCGGCCATCGTATCCTACTGATCCTGAGTGGCCGTAACACTGGACAGAGTCCTGCCGTAGTTAGCCGACTAGCCTGTAACGCTTTATCGCATAGAAATATGCGCCCTTAAAGGGGGAGGTAGTTGTCACGAGCGCGCTACCTAGTGATTAAAATGGGGAGCTTATAAGGCATTCTAACTAGCAACCTCCTTATTACGGGACATTGCTACCTTTTTGGTTTGTTCGACCTAGTAGGTTAGAGCTAGGCCCTTATAAGAAACAATAGTACGAAATCGTAGAGAAGTATAATATAGGCCGCGCTTAGTAGTAAATAGTATAGGCGTTAGTATAAATTAATTAATATTAACGTGTATAGTAGAGTCTACTTATAATTATAAATAGGAACCCTAATACCTACTATAAAGAATATTTAGTATAAAGTTATACTTAGGCCTTAAAAAAAAGGCCTTTTACGTAATAATTAAGTAGGGGATTAATTCTAGTATATTAACGCTCCTATATATACTATATTGCTATTACGCAAATATTTAGTACTATATATAGGTTATTAATTTCCTACTATACTTACTAGATCTTAATTTAATTAAATACCTTTAATAGGCCTTAAAAAGAATAGTTTATAGGCTTTACCCTAAGTTAATAATAATTAGAAACTTTATAAAGAAATAAAAGAGGGTTTTATAAGGCGTTAAAGAAGGTATAGTATTATATTTCTAATTTATTAATTCGGAAGCTTATATACTCTATACTACGCCACCTTATAGCTTTATAGTGTATACGAGATTATTAAATAAAATATTAGGCTTTTATAATTAAAAAGATCCCTTAGCTATATATTTACGACTTTTAGTTATCTAGTTATTAATAGTGGAGAAGTAGCTACTAAAGTGTTAAATCTTAGATTTACTTACTTATAAACTAGACTTTAGTTCTTTAACTATATAATATCTTCCTTAGTAGTTAAAAGTAGAACGTTATACTATATTAAAAGGTTATATTTAATTATAGTTAATAAAGTTACTAAAATTTTAAACTATTTATTTTAGCTAAGTATATATACTTATTATAAGCTATAAAGCTCGTAATTACTAGCTACTTTATTAAGGTAGCTACTCTATAGCTTTTAATAGCCCTTTTATACTTTACTAAAGTCGAAACTAAGCTATACTAAGGGCGTTCCTACTAACCTTTATATAACTAAAGACACTAATATATTTAAAGCTTTATTAATCCTAATTATAAAAAGTTCTATTTAAAGATCCTTATTATCTAGATTATCTATTCTACTATATTAAGCTAGAATTTAACCTTTAATTATAAAACTAGAATTCTATATAGCGGGCTTTAACTATTTTAAATTAATATAGTTACTAATAACTATAATTAACCTAATTTGCTCTACTTAATATAGCTTTTCTATAAGTACTTATAAATTATACTAATACTAAATAAAGTCTAAAGGGCGCTCCTTAGGGCCCTATATAGATTCTAAAAGCGTTAATTTAATAAAGTAATTTATATAGGTTATTATAGTAATAACCCGTAACTACCCGAGTATAGGTAGCTACTTTCTCTTAGCTACCTAATTACGTATAGTCTACGCGTTACGTATAGACTATAGTTATATTTATATACCTTCTAATTATTATATATTCTAATTCTTTACCTAATATTTTATACCTTGTCGAAGTATTATACGTTAGTATTTAATTAACGCTTCTTTATAAGTCTTTAACCTTTACTTATAGCACTTTAGTAATATAGGTTTAAGGCCCAATTTTAAACAATACTATAATAGTTTATTAAACCGCCCTTACTATAGCGAAAAAAATTGCTAGTCTACGTTATTATATTTTACTTATATAGAGTTTAAAATTATAAACTATTAAATAGAATATAGAAATAGGTTAGTAGAGTAAATAGTAATATTGAATTATTATTTACTAGAGTACTTATAATAGTATATTCGAATCCGCTAGCGTTTCTTTTTATCTTTACTATAGCGACGCTATTAATAAGAATTTAAGGCCTTTGGTATACTAGAATAGTATCTAGATAATAGAATAGTTAATATCAAGTGTTAATTTAATAGATTTTAATAGCTATACTAAGAATTTAGGGCTTTTTAAAGAGCCGTAAAAGGTGTAAAAAGGCCCCTAGGTATACCTTTTTTATATAGTAGAAGATTAAGTTTACTATATTAGTTAAATATTATAAAACCTTATATAAATATAAACGGGGGCAAATTATTAAACATTAAACTATAGTAGAAAGTTAGACTAAATTAACGTTATAGTAGAGTATTACTATATACTTTAATATAATTTTTTATTTTTTATTTTAGCTTTAAGGCTATATATTAATATATATATATATAATATAATATTTTAAGCTAAAGTTTATTATAAAAATATATAATTTTAATAGCTATTATACTAATTTTTTTTAAAAGTAAAATATAAAAGTAAAATAAATAAATAAATAAAGTTTTAATATAAAGTCTTAAAGTTTATTAAAGTATTACTATTAAAATATTATATTTTACTTTTTATAATCTTTATAAATAAATAAATAAATAGCTTACTTAAGTAAATTACTTACTTATAAAATATTATTATATTAAAAAGGTATTTTAAAAATTTATATAAATCTTTATAATTATTTATATATAAATAGTAAACTTAAAAATAAATTAATCTATATTTTATTTTAATATATATTATAAATATAAAGTTTTATATATTTCTTATAATATACTACTAATACTTTAAGCTTAATTACTAGTACTATTAGTAATATATAGAGTAGACTAGTTTAGGCTCTTAATATTGCTCTGCTCGCGATTCTGTACTGCTAAGACCAATACAATGCCTAATAAACAATACTTCCATCGTCGCTCATTAATTCAGTTATTTTGACGAATACAAATGGAACCTTTTAGACGATTGATGTAATAGGTAGGTACTGGGATGGTCTCCAGTGGCTGCTCTAGGGCAGGCATGCCCTTAGTCTTGGTAGGAGTTGTCCCCGTGCTCCTTTGTGCGGGTAATTTTGTGCGGGTAATTTTGCTGGGATCCTCCCCGAGTTGTCACACTATTGTAGATGTCCTTCCGACCAGTTTCGGGTTGATCAGCTTCCGTGCTTCCACACCTCCGCGCCCTCGGGTGCATACATTCATTGTCCTTGGCCGAAACGCTATCCGCGCGAAATACCGAAAGAACCTGGGTAGTCTGATCACACTTTCCTGGTTAACAATTTCTCCGCAGCTAACTTTAACCCTACATGCACTATTTTAAACCCGGCAGTGAGCCTATACTATAGTTACTTCGTGAACTACGCCTGGCTTTGTGAATGCGCATCATTCTTTTCTTTTACTAAATCTACCATTACCTTCCTTCGACGTACATAGCTGCTCTCCATGGAAACCGCAACTGCAACCTCAAACCCAGTCGCAGGACAACATCGTGCGCCTTCACTCTTTGTTTCCCATGGCGCTGGTCCCTTCGCTATTCTAGGTGCTGACCATCAAGTACCGTTTGTGAATCTCTGCAAGGAGACACGCTATCTTTTAGATGGCGCCCGTGGCGTTATTCTTGTCACTGCTCATTGGGAAACGTCTCAACCGCACATATCCTCTGGCGCCAATCCGCATCTTTATTTCGACTACTTCGATAAAGAGGCCAAGCAACTTTCGAAGGAGGCCTGGGAAATCGAGTACTCTGCTCCTGGCAATCCCGACCTTGCCCGACGCATGAAGGAAAAGCTTGATAAAGCTGGGTTCAATTGTGTTCTGGATGACGAGAGAGGCTGGGACCACGGTGTATGGGTACCGATGATTCTTTTTCGTCCTCAAGGCGATCTACCAGTTGTTCAGATTTCGATTCCGAACGGTCCTTCGAAAACCGAGGACTCACTCGCCCTTGGGCGTGCCCTTGAATCCTTCCGAGATGAGGGCTATGTGGTACTTGGCAGCGGATCCAGCTACCACAATTTTGCCGCCATTATCCCAGGTATTATGGGTGTGCCGAATGCTACTGAGCCGCCAAGTAATCGAGCTTTTGAGGATGAGCTGGAGAGGGTGGCTATGATCGAGGATGGGAATCAGAGAATTCAGGCGGCGGCGAAATGGAGAGAGACTTTCCCTGATAATGAAGAGGTGCAACCTATCGGCAGCGATGAGCACTTTATGCCGTTTCTTGTTAATATTGGTGCGGCGGGATCGGATAAGGGCAAGAAACTTGGAGAGTGGACACTTATTGGCTCAATTATGACTTCGTATGCTTGGTAAAGTATGCAATGATCTATTTTGGCAAATTTGAAAGGGTAGCAGTAATATTAGTCGTTTTGTCGGCAGCGCTTTAAAGTTTCCCATAAGCAATTGCGATAAATTGAATAAAACTCTATGCCTAATTAAGAAGCGGCTGGAGTATGTATTATTTCTAAACCAATTAGAAGTTTGCCGACGTTGAGCCGATAATAAGCTCCACCCTGGAACTCAAAATCGACTACATAAGGGTAAACATAAGGGATTTGAGAAAGCTTTATTAGAAACGTCGGCAAATACTGTCGGAAAGCCACTAAACAGTGAGAATTAGAAGCTCCCAAAGCGTACGCCTAGGGCTTTATTCGACTGTAGTCTTTGGCATATATTGTAGCTTGCATATTCTCATGTTGGAAGTTATGGTACGTAACCAGAGTACTCATATTATCTTTAGGGTAGTCTTGGCTATCTTTCTATTTCAGTGATCTATGTTTTTTTGTACGCCTGAGGAGCTGGCAGTTGGCTGAATTTAACGATGATGCGTCAGCATCTTGGTCAGCTGTTCTTGAGACACAGAAAGTTTAATTTCCTGCCCCAGCAAAGTTGCCTATGCTGCAACATCACAAGCTTTATGTCGAACCATTGGAGGGTTACACATATCACATACCTGCCATGTTCGACACTTTGATCTCTTGCACTTCATATATACGGATATTAATAGAATCGGATTTCAATAAACAAACCCCATGCGATTCTCATGCATCTGATACCATATACCGTCCTGGGCGAAGGATCAGTCATGAAGGCCTTATATCAAGAGACTTAAATCTAAAGAGTAATCATATAGACACGAATATATAGGATTTGAAAGCTTGGTATTCCTCATTCCAACGATTGAACCCTAAGAATCTCATTGGCTCAATCATTATGGATATCGTAGGACGGGTTTCGGGTGGGAAAGCATGATTGAGACCATTGGCGACGACGGCTCTTAACCAAAACCATTCTTATTTTGGAAAGGATAGTGTCGAACTCTCTTGAAGGAAAGAATTGAATGTAAGTCTTGATTTTTGTTTTAATGAGGGTAGGCTATATATATAAAGGAATGTAATAAAGAAGGCACTAGGAAGCTCTCAGTAATTTTAATTCTAATCAAGCCCGGTTAATACTAATTAGGTCAGTTCAACAGGTAGCAACATTGGGAGGCTTGATGTCGGGTTACTGAGGAAGATATACGCCATCATCAATGCACGTACGCGCTCTCATCTAAAGGCTAGAGGGACGAATCGCTGGGTATATATTACATTGAACACTACGATAAATATACCAGGCACTTCGTGGGGGCCGCTAATGCAATATTCGATGCTGCTGCATGCTTCTGGTGGAATATCCATCTAACCATTTTACATGGAAGTTCATGTAGTATGCTCTGTAGCGCAAAATTTTCTTCCAGCTTCACCCTCATTCAACGAAGAAAGTTTGACCGTTTAATATAAATTGTAATGGGACTATTTCCTACTACTTTGTCGTGCAAGTAGACAGCTTTTGTCGATATGGCCATGCAGGAGTCAACAAGGAGTATTTTTTGAAGCCCTACTCGGCGGCGCGTGTACAAGCATTTACCGCTAAGGCGATTCGTAATGCAGGACCTTGCCGCTGTTTCCAAACACTCTACCGCACATGGCGTTTTCCACAAGCCTAGAAACGGATTAATCAATTGTAAACACGAATATCCGAACCCAAAGACACCGAGAACAGTCAGCAACTTTAAACCCCCTAAGAAATCACATCATTGAATCAACTACCGGGTAAACAAACTGTATGCTTAAAACCTCTGTCCAAACAAGTCTTAACAGGCTGCTTAAAGCTGCTTTGTGATTTGTCGCTGATGCCCAGTTGGAGAGAGAAGGGACGGAAAGCTCAGAATGGATAAGGGAAGAGGCAGGGGACTTCTTCGTATGGACAGAGCCCTTGGTCAGGAGGGCATCGATCAATTGAACCATAGGGTCTCGAAAAATAACAGTTTACTACCCAAAAGTCGGATCAAAGAAAGGATACGGAAGAGAGCTCTCTCAGTGTTGGTCACAAACCGGCTCGTAGCCGATGGGCTTTGGTCTGTTTATAGCGAACACTGACCTCTCTATCAAAGCATAGCGTTGCTTTCCATACTAGACTGGTACTAAATCCTAGTGAATGTAAACAAGATTTGGCAGCCTTGTTGCAATACTCAGTCAGCAGAGGTCTCTGTTAATAGCGAATTAATCCGAAAAGGGCACTCTAAGGAACCTGGTGGTATTCATGCAACTGTTGGCTGCTAAAGGTAATACCATGCTCATCACGTACTCGGAAGCTTTCAAGCTTTTTTCTTATGTAGATTTAGTATATATGTGTTGTTTATTTTATTATTAATACAAAGATATATGGTTGCAGCGTCTCGCATTCACGGGTGTCTTGCTTCCTGCGGCGGCGGCCTGTCAGATTCTAATATCCTGAATAGAAAACTCGCTTAGGGTCGATGAATCCTTCCGAGGATGTATTTTACCCGTATCTCTTCGGTCGTGCAGCGTACTCCGGCAGAAGCCGTCGCGGATAGAGCCAGTCCTCGGAATGAATGGAGCATGACCGTTTCCATGTTCCACGGAACCGTCCTGAGCGGAACGGAAGGTGCCCCACCACCTCTATGCACAAGGTCTAACCTTGACTATAACATTAATTAGATTGTAGAAAGTGTTAAAGCATTCGTATGAGCTCCGAAGGTCTTACTTTAATAATAACTAATCATATTTTTAGTTAAAGGGAGAGGAAAATTGTTGAATTTATAAAGGGATTTGTTTGGCTTTGGCCAACAAGGCCGGGCCTTTGGTTCGACAAAAATGCTGGGCACGTAAATGGAACATCAGCAGCTCCACACATTACCACTCATTCGAAACATTGGATAGAGCCACCCAAACCCTATTTTGGCCTCTCTGGTTTTCTGTAGATCTAAAGGCTCAAATTCTGGGAAATGGGACATAGAGGAAAGAGGATATGGGTAGGTATTATTTGCATAAAAGGAATATGGGGTCTAAGAACAATGGTGAGACAATTGAGCCGCACTAAATATGCTTTAACTGCGACGAGAATGGTTATTTTAGTATGTTATCAAGCGATCATAGAACGTCGCTACTGTACATATGAGGGGTAGAGTATTCCCCCCATTTGTGAAAACCTGATTAAGTCCGATTGCTTAAGTTTGCTCATCTCTCGGTCTCACGGACTAAATTCATTATAACACGTCAGATAGGGCTTACTAAGGACGAATCCTTGAAATAACATGTGTGCGGAGACTACTTAAGGTGGACCTAGACTCATGGTTTCTTTCGATTCCGTTTGAATTTTGTGCTGCCTTATTAGCCCCACAGGCACCTCACGCCCCATCGCTCCTAAGACCCTATCCATTAAGAGAAGCAAAATGCCCACAGATAACTGGTTGGAATACGCCAAAATTGATCCGGAGTTGGAAAAGGTGTATACTGCGCTCCATTCTTCCAATTTCTCTTAGAAACCCCACCAAATCTAACTCATATCCTAGATTCTTGACGGAGGCCCTGCCCCAAAGCTTCCGGCCAACGTCCCTATCATTCGCAAGGTTATCAGCGACCGTCAGGCCGCGGTTGCTGCGACCAAACCTGGCCCTCCTGAAGGTGTTGTGGAGAAAGAAATCACAATCACCGCCCAAGATGGATACGAGATCCCCGTTCGTATTCATTCTCCAGAATCATCTCCTGCCGGTGGGAGCCCGGTGGTCATCATCATTCACGGCGGCGGATTCTGTACTGCTGGCCCGGATGCCGAGGAAGGTAACTGCCGGGACCTTGTGAAGGAGTTTGGCGCTGTATGTGTGAACGTGGACTACAGATTGGCACCGGAACATCCGTTTCCTATAGCTATTCAGGACTGTTGGGACGTTGTAAAATGGGTGCGCTGCTCTTCGAATGGCTGCAATTTGTCCAGACTAATATGATAATCTAGACTGCCGCAAATGCGGCACAAACCCTGAAGGCGGACCCATCCCAAGGTTTTCTCGTGGGCGGCACGTCAGCCGGCGGTAATCTCGCCGCTGTCATGGGACTCGCAGCCCGGGACGCAAAGCTCTCCCCCCCTATAACAGGTCTTGCACTCTCCGTGCCCAACATTGTTCACCATGAAGCCGTACCCGAGAAATATAAGCCGCTATACCAAAGTTACGAACAGAACAAAGACGCGGCCATCCTAGGCCAGGCGACCATGAATTTCTTCTGGGAAAACTATAGCCCCGATACCTCGTCGTGGCTGTCGAGTCCGCTCAATCACCCGGATGGCCTCAAGGGGCTACCGCCCACTTACATCCAAGTTTGTGGGATGGATCCGTTGAGGGACGAGGCCCTGATTTTTGAGAAGGTATTACGGGAGGAGAGTGGGGTGCCGACCAAGTTGGACATTTACCCAGGAGTGCCGCATACCTTTTGGGTATTTTGGGTGAATATGGCGCAGGCTAAAAAATTCAAAAAGGATGCAGTGAAAGGGATTGGGTGGTTATTGGGGAAGGAGTGATGAGGTAAACAACAAGGTGGCGTGTTTGTGTGTAGGAAAGCCTACCGGGTTTACAGTCAAGGCAACATATGAAAGAGCTGGTCTTTATCAACTAGACAGAGCTTTGGATAGCCTAGTTGAGGTAGCAAGCAATCAGTCTTAGATCAACCCACAACGAAAGGATGGAAAGGGGCCTCTTACCCACCACCGACCTTTCCAAAGTTTCTTGCTTCATGAACTAGTGGTGCACATTTATGTTCAGAAAAATACAAAATGCCCACAGTCAGATAACTATCCGATATCCATACTAAACTACTTTATCCGGCCTTAACGACAGAACACAATATTGAGTGAACATATAAATAATTCGACTAAGTATTGACTTACATCTTCAAGCAGGCTATTTTCATCATATACTAAATTATACAGTAGACGATGAGGTATATAATGCATCAAGTTCAAAACATCCTCTTTTAGGTTAATATTATGGATATTTCTGACTGTGAACGGGTTGTGCAGATGTATAGAGGTCTATGGTATGCCCCCGCACCCCTAGTCCCGGACCCCGCTCTCCAGAATCCCATTCAACACCTTCCGCAATCTTCAGTAAATCACCAGATGTTTTGCAAGCAATGAAGGTCCGAAATCCGAAGCACAATTCTCGGCTATGCATGAATAAAATGGACGGACGTACGGAGCGGCAATATGAAGGCCGATGAACCTGAGCAAGTACGGGAAGGTGGTGTGACTGGCCAGTGTTTGAGACTGGTCTCACCAAGATAAGTACTTACATTTACTTCTCTAGATCCCGTCCTCAACTTCATCAATCAAAATCTTCGTTACGCATGATTTAACTACCATTTTATCTCTCCATATCTCATCATCCCTCAGTGTGATATTGCATCACAATCCTCTTTCCCTCTACGCCGTCAGGACTGAGTCATGCAAAGGGTTCTGGGTGGCAGTGATGGTCGTGGTGAAATCAATGGGGTCCATACGGTTAACGGAACTACGCCTGATCCCTCAACTATTATTGAGCTAGATGTGTTGATAGTGGGGGCTGGATTTGCAGGCTGTTATCTGCTCTACCAGCTGCGGAAACGCAATTTCAATGTCAAAGTCGTCGAGTCTGGCTCCGATCTTGGGGGCGTCTGGCACTGGAGTACATACCCTGGGGCACGAGTCGACAGCCAGTATCCTCTCTACGCCTATTCCTTGACCGAGGTATACACCAACTGGAGTTGGACCCAGCAATATCCTTCCTCGGACAAACTGAGGGCATATTTTGCACATGTCGAGAAACAGCTTGATCTAAAGAAAGATGTCTTATTTAATACTACAGTCACTGCGGCGGAGTTTAACGGAGGCACGAATAAATGGACAGTCTATCGTCTGAATGGCAAAACATATCGGACATTCTTCTTTATCCCCGCCCTTGGATTTGCAGCGAAACGAAACTTCCCTGATTAGGAAGGGCTGGACACATTTAAGGGAATTATGCACCATAGTTCATTTTGGCCACATAAAGGCGTTGATGTAAGAGGGAAGAAAATAGCTGTGGTTGGGACTGGCGCAACAGGCGCTCAGATAGCCCAGGAGTGTGCAGAAGAAGCTGGTGAGCTTACTTTATTTCAGCGGACGCCAAACCTATGTTGTCCAATGAGGCAGGCTGCTCTCACTCCAGAAGAGCAGGAGAAGGACAAGAAAAGCTATCCCAAAATGTTTCAAGAACGCCTCACACATGATGGTGGATTCATGTTCTCAAGAAAAAATATTTGACATTCAGCCACACACCGGAGGAGAGGGAGGAATTCTATGAAGAGCTTTGGAACAAGGTAGGTTCATTTACCTCATGTCGATGTTTTCTTTGACAAAAACAGAGGCATATTTCTTGCAGCACTTAATTTCTAACAAAGTTATAACAGGGAGGGTTTCGATTTGCCGGAAACAATTATTCCGACACGATGAGCGACGAAGCAGCCAATATAGAGGCCTACAGATTCTGGCAGAAGAAGGTCAGAGCCCGGGTTCATAACCCTAACACTGCCGAAATTTTAGCTCCAGAGAAACCGCCGCACACTTTTGGCGGAAAACGTATATCGCTCGAACAAGATTTCTATAAGCAATTTAACAAGTCAAATGTCCACGTTGTTGATATTAAAAAAAACCCCGTTAAGCGTGTTGTTGAAAATAGTATTATTACCGCAGACGGTAAGCTTCACGAGTTGGATATACAGTCATAGGACTAAAGTCTGGTTCGCGAAGCGATCGCGTCAGTGCGCGCCTCATCAACTCAACACTTTCAACAACCTACAAAATGCCACCACATCGATCATTTGGACAGGAAATTAGTGGAAACCGTGGCCGAG
>KV745589.1:0-12307 GCA_001692735.1 Lepidopterella palustris CBS 459.81
AGGGGAGAGGAAGGCAAAGGAAATTATGATGATGATTTGTGCTGCTGGTTGATCGAGATTCGTCAACACAGGGCGGCATCCAGGTCACATTGACCGTGGGACGTCCGCTTGCCTTTTACCTACCCTCCCGCTGTCCCAAGACGTGGCGTTTGAGATACGCACAGGGAAATGCCTGATTCTTGCATCTGCAGCAAATATAGTATATACTTGGTGTAGTTTGGACATCGATTATTGTTGTGCAAAGTTCGCTTCTCTCACGCCACAATGGAGTGCGCCATCATGGCCAAATAATCACTAGGTAAAAAGACTCTGTCTGTAAATCTTTTAATTTAAATAAAACCTTGTAGCACAATTATTAAAACGTTTCTACATAGGTCACGCCATCTGATCGCCTCTTGCAGCCGTCCCGCATCTTTCTGGAGGGGAGCCTACGGTGTGGTACCTGCCAGACTACCAGTTGAAAGTACAGCAACATATTGTGATTCGCATGTCCTTGGACACACCTCAACCCGCTGGATAGATTTCCGATTTTGGCAGTTCTTGACGATTATCTGGGACTTCTCAAAACGCCTAATTAGAACGGTCAAAAAGCTCGTTCAAATACCCACAGCTAGAAATCAAAAGCACCTTCCACCAAACTTTATTATTCTACTATCACACATCTAGGTCTGATCCCGCTTTAATTATCTCAAATGCCGGCTTTAAAAACCATGATGCTCTTCTATCCTTCTCTCCAACGGAATCTGCTCGAATGATTTGCCTTTTGAGCGTCTTCTCCATGCAGGTGTCCATCCTCGGCGTAACATCATTCTGTTCACTACTGAACAGCGAGGCCAAGAGGTGGATATTTAGATGCGATTTGTAGATCGTTGGGAAGGTGACTGGCGAAAGTTTTTAAAGAGCCTATGGAGTCTCGATATTGTCTTTTTCGGCTGCACTTCCTCCGCGCCTGGCTGGCGCTTGGCTTGTTCAGCTTCGGGTTCGGGCCTAGGTTGAGACTCAGGCGTATGCTCAGGCGTTGTTATCGGAGACAATTTGTGGTCCAGTCCCACCCGAGGTTTACGATGGCGGTTCATATCAGCTGAAGTAGGAATCTCGGGCACCGGATATAGTGGCGGTGGCCCCGGCCCGGTGGATTCAGCCCATAAACGTGAAGGCAGAGTTGGTTGCCTTGAGATCAGGAATTCCTTCTGTATCCATTCCACTTGGGGTGGTAAATTTATCACCAACTTTGGGGGGGAAATCTACACCCTTGAGGAATAGTTATCTGTGGAATACATGGATGGGCTTGGCTCCGTGAGAGTGTCCTTATTGAGATGTACTGATCCCGATTTCGCAGATGACGGCTCCACGGCTGGTAGTGATGAATGCAGCTGATCGGTAGATTTCTGGGCCTCATCAACTGTTGGAAGCATCGGCAGGGGCTCTTCAATATACTCCTGGACTATCTCAATCGCTGGATGAGCTAAAGATGGTTCCTCTATGGATTCTTGGACTTTTTCAATTTCTATCGGCGCTAGAGGCAGTTTAGTCGCAGAGAAAGGCAGAGTAGGCAAAAGGCAAATCAACGAAATTGATTTATCTTGAGGCAGACAAGTACTGTGCTTTGGTGCAGCGGCGTTTGTATGCCTTCCCCATGTGAATTGAAACAGGCCTTCCATCTCTTTCTGGAGATGAAAATATCCACGGACGTGCTCGGACTGTGCTAGAACGACGAAAAAGGCAAATAGATTTTGGTCCTCCCTCGACACTGGGCTTCGATTTCGACATTCATTGGTGAATATCTGTTTTAGCTGCAGTTAGCACTAGGCCGTGAGAGGAGGGTGCAAACACTTACCAGGTCGCCGTTGAGGAAATTTAGATATCTGTGAAGCATACTCAAGGCTATTGCCGGTTGGCCATTTCGTCGGGTCGTTGTCTTGTCCTCGGCGTTGGAACTTGAACTTGCCATGATCTTGGCTACTGCATCTCGTCGCAGCTGTTCCATCCCTGCCTTGACCGCCTCGGGAATCAACTGCTTTTCCATCTGCATTACTTCGAGTTGCAGGCCATCAAGTTGTAGTTGCAATGCACGTTTGCTGTCGTTACGAGCTTGGGATAACTCGTTGACTATTACTCTAACTAAGAGCTGCTTCGCGCGAAACTCCTTGAAAAGTGCCGTTGCGGTGTCCCATGCCTTCCCTGGTCCGGAAATGTTCCCAGAATTCCATTTCTCCTTGGATATGCTTCCCCCATTCAGAATCAATGTTGGACAGACGTTCCTCGACCAACAGTCGAAGCTTTTCCAAGAGACCCAAGAATTCAAGATTAATGGTGTGGGAAGCCTCAGGACGACGGTAAGGGGATGATCCACGACGGTTACGAAAGGATCGTATGGACAAGCTGCGCGAGAGCAATCCTGCCTGGCTGCGGATAGAATTCGCCTAAGGGAACTTTGAGTTTCGCGCGGACATATGTGTGATCATGGAATTGTTACTTACTTCAGAACGAGACATTGATGGCATATTTGCCAAGGAAAGAGGATAAAAAGACCTCAAAACGTAGGCGAGCGCAAGGAGCGAGAGGCAGGTTGGACACACGTGCATGTGTGCATTAATAGGCAGAATCGATGGGCCCACTAAGTGGCAATTATGTTGATAAGCCGATCTTCCTAAATCTGATGATATAAACGACGTTTCTCGAAGACCCTCAGCATGAGAAAGAAATCTTAGTTTTCTACGGCCACGGTCAGGTAACGTTTGTCTGGAAAGGAGATGGTGGGCGCTCGTGATTAAGTTAGTGCCGTTTGTTGAGGATAGTTAAACTGTACCTAGGTAAGCTGGCACTTAAGGTCTCACATTAGCGGAGAGTTGAATGGGCATATAGATGAAGGTTCGATATTGCTCTCAGAGCTAATTCTCAATAATAACCTGCCTGGCCTAGGCAGTGCAGCGATGGCTTGACGAAAGCAAACATTAGACCCAACATAAATTTCTGTGAACCACTGTACGCAATATTGCACCTGGGCACTCTTGAACCATGAAAATATGCCAAGAAGCACAAACAAAAGGTGAGAAAACAAGCCCCACCTATCCGGATCATAAATCCCAACATTCTTTAACAAGGGCACAGAAACTCCGCTCCTGTGATGCAGGCGTGATGGTGTCGAATATGATACAGTGAAGTCGATCAACAAATCAGGTTGACCAGTCTAGAAAGAAGAGGAAATGATTTGCCCACCTGGGCAGACTACCCTAGGTGGGAAAACAATAAGCGTAGAACTGTTCGAATTTCGTTATGGCTCGTTCGACGGCCGGATATAATGTCAACAAGGAAGCGAAACAATCATGTCGAAACGTCGTCAAATATCGACTCCTGAACCTATTATTGCTTCTCTTTTTTCTTCTGATCTTTTTTTCCTTCCCTCATGTGTTTCACAGAGTCGCTGATCCAATCCTTGAATTTCTCCCATGGGTTTCGATTGAGGCGGTTGCTCAACTGACGGTATTGGTACATTTCTCCCCAGCAGTCTCGGCCCCATTCGCATCCCGCCATATTGACGAGAAAGTCGCGGTCCTGCTCCTTGTAATGGATCTTGGGATCGTCGCCCTGTTCTCCGCACGCGCCTGGTGGGAAACTGTTGATCTTGCGTTGATAAATAAACGCAACATGCGGCCGAACCCAAGGCTGGTTCGCGTACATATATTCCAGAGCATCTTGCTCTTTGTGTTCCCACTCCATGTGTTTCTGTTCGTAGCCAACGGGGTCCCACCATATGTCCAATAAACGGTCTGTCCAAACACTCCTTCTAACGAAGAAGGACCCTAGATTGAACCCACCACAATCCTGAGGGATCATCAGATTAATAGATTCAGGCTTTCCGTCACCATTGACAGAGCGAGTTTCGGGGTCAAGATAATTGGCGGTTAAAGGATGGCTGATATTGAGGGGGTTGTAGACGTTGATATCTCGATATGTATTCTGATTGAGGTTATTGAAGATGTGCGACTGGAGAGAGTAGGACGGCTCCATTATGAAGGTGTTGAGATCCAACCACCAAAACCTGAGATGTTAGCGTCTGTAGGATTTTTTTTTTTTTTTTTTTTTTTTTTTGGAATCTTGACATACCACTCGGCATGAGGATACTTGCGCATTGCGTTGCGGATAGTATCCACCTTTTCCCAGCTTTCCCTCCACTCATGGGCGTAGCGCTTCTTCGTGCTCATATCCACAATCTCCAACTCGTAACCCCACTTGCTAGCGTATTTCTTCTTGTTTTTAACGCTGTCCCTCTCAATTGCCCATTCACGGGGACCCTTCCACTCCATAACACCTCCTCCTTGATTTGCGGCTAATATGATTACAAATTTGCTTCCTCCGCCGAGAAAAGAGGTTCTGCGATAAATTCGATGTAATGCTAGCAGGGTTAATAGTTGCGAGGTGGGACAGAGGAGACGAAGTAGACTTACGCGTGATATAGAAGAGAAGAATGCTGAGCAAGAAGATTAATATAATCCCGAATCGCAACCTCAAGTGCCATATTGTTCTCCCAATCTTCGTTAATAGGCGTCCGAGCCACGTCCCTTGATATCTCGCCCACCGCCCTCGGCCAAGTTTTTCCTTTTCAGCATAACTGAAAGGCAGACTGGTAGATATTCTCCGAAAATGCCTTCCAAAAAAGCCCTGATTCCGTGGTTCAAAAGCAGTATATCCTTTTACCTCTGCGCTTCGTGCCTGGGCTGAAGCCCATGTGACATTATTCCGTCCTCCATTGATATAACCTTTCTTTGGACTCGATCTCCCACTTGTATTGTATGGCGTGCTCAGTCCAGGACTTGACCAGTCTCCCGCGTGATGAGGCGATGGTGATCTCGAAGACATTGTGAGGTCGGCAGGCGTGCCAGGAATGGTAGGCAATGGCTCTCCGAGGCTGGCACCAGCAAGGCCAGATGTTGTCCCAGAACTACTCCGGACTGGAGAACTTTCTTGGAGATTTAAAGCTGGGGGAGCCCTCGCGGCAGAGGAGCGCCTGCGGCGATAGGCAGCGGGGACGTTTGGAGAGGCTGAAGCAGCCAGGATGAGGGAGATTGCTTGGAGGTTCGAGATTAGAGCGTCGCGGAATGAAAGAAGCCACTTGTGTCTGAGACGCAACTCGCCAGTAGTAAGAGGAAGGATGGTAGGGCTGTGGCCAAGCTGCCAGGGCTGCGACCTCTGAAGCAACGAGCGCAAGGGAAGAGGCCGATGGCCACCTTGGTCTGCGGTGAAACGAAGGAAGCAAGGCGTGAGGCAGGTTCTGAAGCGCTGAAGCGCAAAAGAAAGGCACAGAGACAGTTGGCGATATCCGCAAATTAGGAAGGGTGATGTTGACCGGGGGGTTTTTGTCGTCGTATGGGTGATGTGTCCGTTTTGGGGTAACGAGCGTGGGATGACGGTGAAACGTTGATTTTGGAGTTCAGCTGACCGCGTTCATAGGTTCGAACGCTGCATGTATCAATCGATTCTCGAGACACCGACAGAACGGAAGAGCAAACGTGCCAGGTGGACTTTGAACTCCTACAAAGGGGCCACTGTGGCCAGGAGGATCGCCTCTATCTCGGCCGTCATTTTGGGTGAGGGCGCCTGGCGAGTAAGAAGCTGGCCCGGTAGCCCACCGTTTGCTGCTCCGGGCACTGGAGAACCTAGGGAACACCAGGGGGGAATTTTAGTCGCAACCGGGCATGCTCTAATGTAATCACAGATCTCATTTATCTGATCTCTCTCACGATTGACGAGCTGCTCCATCTGAAGATTGTATTCATTGAGATTCTACTTTTGCAAAAGCGCGAAGACCTTGAACCTGAGCGACAGGAGAAGCCCAAATTAAACGTACATGTACAGTAGCTTCAATAATTCAACGCCAATATACCTTGGCATGGGGGATCACAAAATGAGCGGTCCGCTTTATCAATCTGCACGCACCAGTTTTGTGCTGCCCGGACGTGGATAAGGACCTCTCTTGCGTCTCCATCCTGGGAAGTGCATGGCGGCTCTAAATAAGCTTAGGTAAGATACATATTCGCTTGGTACCAATCTGCCAAAGGCGATGAGTCATCGACTATGATGGAAAGTCATCTCCATTCCAGACGCTCTCGTTGTGATTCCACGGGCGGTTCTGTGCAATCAAGGTGAAAATGGAAGACTGAGAATTCCTTGTCCTTGCCTAGAGATGCTGTGTTCTGCCTCACCACTATATCGACGAGGTCATCGGGCATTGTAGTACAAAGGTAACTTCGGTCGAGCCGCTGCAAAATTCTCTCTGGCCATCACACAGGGGTAATCTTTTCAATTACATATATTCCCCGAGGTCTTTCCCGCGTGGTCATGCTGAGGAAGTTCACCCTGGCAGCCCTAGAGAGAAAGTTTACAGTAGTAAGAAGTAGACACGAGGTCACAGTGAGGTCATCCCCAAAATGAGGCCAATTTCTCCGTGACCATTCATCATTCATCAGACGCTACCATTCTTCAGGTCTCCGCCGTGTCGCCCAAAGGAGGTTGAGGTGGAGCGCAAGGGCGGAGAAAAAGAAACAACTGCCTTGGCGCCTTAGGAAATTGCCGGCGGTTAAAACCTGAGGCTCTCGCACCTCACTGGTCGTCAACGCTGCCGCAGCAATCAACCTGCCAGCAAACCCGAAGGCCACACATGTCTTCCCCGACCGCGTTTCGTAAATACTTACATCTCTGCATCTCCCTCCAGCGAATGTCTGGCGGCTATGAGTTCCAAGACTGCCTTGAAGGCGCTCGCCAGCTGCAGATCGGGTCGCTGAAGTGCAACCAGCTCCAATCACCGTCGTGACTCACCTCCAACCATTCCAATCCTTCCATCTCTAGCAGTCAATGTGGACCATCTAGCGACAAATCGGACACCGTTTGAGAGGCTCCGCAGGAGGAACTATACAGGATACAGTATGGCCGGTATGGCTACCTGGGGCGAAGTCGATCTGGGGTCGCGTGTTCACGCGCTTCAGTTGCCTCTCCTTTGTCCTTTTCTTGTTTGACTGCATTTTCGGCAAACTTACACCTTCACTCTCTTTATTTGGCTATGTTCCGAGTTTCGCCCTTGCCGGCTTCCTTGGTTTTAAGCATTTCCATTATTGAGGATTCACCTTGAGCAACAATAGTACAATAACGCATCGCTAAACATCCTTTGTTTCATCTTCGTGACAGCCATCATCAAGCTTCTTTTCGAGTCCCCCGCTCCCAATGACGATACCTCACTCATGAATCTCACCACGAATCAACATTGCACACTCCCCGACTCCCCCGAAGCTCCTCATACACTTCGAAATTTACTTTGACAAGGCCCCCGCCGCACAGCCAACTTTACCCGTAACCTGCGGTTACCGTTCCGACGGTTAACGCCGTCTGCAAAGAGAGATGGACAACGTACCCTCATCGAATCCTTTTGAATCACAATCACCCCCGAAGCGTTTACGGAGAGCAACTGCTCGAATCACAAGGTTCCCTACCGCGGCAGATTTCGTCGAGACAGACTCTCAAACTTCAGACCATCCTCCACCCGCATATCCAGCAGCAGAAAGTCTGCAAGCGCTGTTCGACTGCGACGGCAGATACGTACTCCCGGAAGACATGAAGGAGAAAGGGGATTGGGACACGGAGGCCTCTCGCGTAGCAGCAAGAAAGGCCATGACCAAAAGAAACTCGAGAGCTCTGGTCATTCAAAACTCACGAACAAAATCTAGACGGAAAGCCAAACTTGGGCGATCTGCTAGACCTGGCATAACGGTCGATACAAGTTTCGCAAGGCATCGAGGAAATACTCCACGCCAAGTATTTCCACAGAATACAACTTTTGGAAATGTCACGAATCAAGACGGAGTGTCAGGATTCGTTAGCTTCGCTGATCTTACTGCCTTGGAGAGCAGCGAGACGACTAAAAAAAGCGCGTGGTGGCATCTGGGAAGATCGACACCAAAAGCTGACAATGGTACCGGTAAGAGTAGGAAGGACGAGGCTCAACTGGGTAATGCACAACGAGATGGCAGCTCTCTCCAGGTGGACAAACTACCTGGGAACGATTTCCAATTCAAGACCAAAACTATGAGACCGCACAGGGGTGCTGATGAATTTTTGCCACTATCAAGAACGTTGGAAACACCTAATCCGGAAGATCAAAGTGTCCCAATCAATGTATCGAACAATCGGACAGATTTCAATAGCCCTGAGAATTCGAGATACCTGATGCCGGCACGATACACATCGATGGAAGTCTCTCCGTCCGATAGACCAATTACGATCGGCATCTCGATACCTTCCGACAGTCTGTCCGAACATCACTCCTACCGCACAAATCGAGAACGATCGGGGAGCGATGTCACTTTAGTCACTCCAAGCATCATAGTCACTCCAGCAGTGAACAAGTCAGTGTGGTCACCAGACAGCGAAGTGGACTATCGGTCGAGGCCAGCGTCGAGCATTTACTCTCAAGCAGCTTTCTATGTGGCCGACTACTCGAATAATAGGGACGTTCCTCCAATGCCAGCATTACCATCGAATATTTCCAGATCAGCACAGGGAACCAATGTTGCCCGAATTGAGAAGAATGTTCCTGAGATAACGACTAGTACAGCAGAAAGGAAAACTATTTCGAACGCTTCCCACGCCCGCAATAGCACAGTCGACTCAGCCGTAACAGCTTTCGAAGAAGATGATGACCATAAGCAGAAGGATAGGATCATGTCAACTGGTACTGTTTTTGAGGAGGACGAGAGCCCAATCCTACTAGGCGAAAAGCATATCAGAGTACCTGGGAACTTGACCATTGATACGACAATGTCTCCTACGCCGCGGCGATCCCGTGGATGGTGGAATGTGATCACGACTCCCTTTGAAGTTTCGCGATCAAACTCGGTATGGACAAGGAGAACCTTGAGGAATGGCGACACAACACCAGATGTACCCATGATACCCCATAGAGTAGGCATGAGTCCGGACTCTGCACGTACACAATCTACCTATATATGGTCAGCGACAGAGAAGAGTGCGTCAGTCCATGAGGGGAACGACTTTCGCGAATTTCTTGCCTCGACAGTTCAGCACCACTCTCCAGACCTAGCTCTCTCCCCTCATCCACGGACCCGTAATTCTCAAGCAAGCACCTTTAGTCCGAATGACCGAGAAATTCCTATTCTTCTGGGAGCCGACCCGCAACCAGCCGGCATTATTTTAGACTCCAACAACCCCTATCTCATCTCGTTACAAGAAGACGCAGAATATCGCCAAGGCCGGGGCCAGCTATCGAATCGCGCAAACAACGCTTCGCTGGCCAGTGAGCGTGATATTACATCACCTCTGTCTGCTGCAACGGCTTCTACGCCTGTGCTTGGTGTTGCCTCTGTTGGGACCGTGTTAATGCCTCGTGAAATTCATGACCGTCAAAGACAATTATCTGATGTACCTGAACTTGCCGAAGGTCAAAGGCCAGTAGGCAGTACACACATCAACGTCATCGAGGAGGCGCCAAGGCAAGTAGCTAACCCATATGAAACACCACGGCCTGTCTTCACCGGGACCGAACGTACACCTGCTGCGAGAAACGTTTTACATCGATCCCCGAGAGAAACGCAGGCTCCACCAGCCTACTCCCAATATATGCAGCAACTGAGATATCATGACCCTGTCCAGAACGAGGAGGTTGCTCGAGGCAGTATACCTTTGGCTCCTTTCTCAAATCGTCAGGAAGCACCGAAGAACAGTCTGAAGCCCAATTGTTTCGGCCGCAAGAAACGACAGGAACCTGACAAGCGAAAGAAGAGACGGAAACGATGTTGGCTTTGTGGCTGTTGTTGCATCTTCTTCCTCGCCCTCGTTGCGATTATTGCGTCTTTGGTTGTTACTCTAACAAGGAAACATAATCACGCAACGACAACGCCGTCCCAGTGGCTCAATCTGACCGGATATCCTCCTATCCCGACAGGCATCTCGACCATCGCACAACCGGAGGCTGTTGTAGAGAACAGCGGCTGCGTTTCACCTGCAACAATATGGAGTTGCGCGTTACCAAAGGAGGAACAGGCCTCGATTGCTCCCAACAAAGCAGACCAGCCCAACTTCAGACTCGAGATCATCTTCCAGAATGGAACCATTGCCAATTCCTCCATGACCCAGGTCGTACATCGCAGAACCGACAGACCTTCTAATCCCCTATCTGCAGGCGCTTTCATCCGTTCTCGCCTCGTCAGGATCCGTGACCAACTCACCGCCTCCCCTCCAACCCCAGGTATCGACGACCAGAAGTTTCTGGGAAACACGACCGACGGCAACTCATCTCCATTCGAGGGCGAGCAAACACCCTTCTTCATCACCTTCCTCGATCCGACGAAAGTCTCTTCCGCTCGCCTCGCCAAACGCTCAACCGACCCCTTCGACAACATCACCTCCCTCATCCCTCCACCAGCCGTAAACAGCGACGGTACTGCCGCCGCCGTGACCCTCCTCCCTCTCCCCAACGCGCAACCCCTCCGCCTCTACAACCGCGGCCTACCAACTGAACACTACGGGTTCTACAACTACTTCGACCGATCCATCTTCTTGAAATCCATCACTCCCACAAACAGCTCCTTCGGCGGCGTGCCCGCCGACACCAACGGCGGCTCGTCCTTTGACAGCGCAACACTCCGCTGCGTATGGGCACAAACGCGCTTTCTGGTACAAATCTGGACCAACGCCGGCACCAGCAAACCGCTCCTCGCCGCCGCCGCAACCGCAACCTCCTCAGCGCCCCACTCGAGCGCGACGGCCGCTTCAATCTCATCCGCCAACGACTTTGCCCGTCCCGGCTCGTTCCCTTACCCCGTCACCGTAACGCTGGACCGCCATGGCGGCGTGGAGCAGTCCAAGATGATTTACTGCTACGGCATGGACACGAGCGGCAAGATTGTCGACTCGGACAAGACATTTGTGCTCGAGGATCGCGCCTTCGGCGGCATCGCTGTGAATCCGTCCGACGGGCCGTTCTCAAACGTTACCGTGTCGCCTGCGGATGGAGGGCCTGGGGGCATTGATGGCGGGACGGGCGGGTGTATGTGTCAATGGGCGAATTGGCTGCAGAGTTAGATTGTGGGGACAGGTTGAAGAAGAAGCGCCCTCCATTTTTCCCCCTCCATTTTTCCCCCTCCAAGTGTGTTAAAATTTTTCCTTTTTTTGGAGGTTTTGTGTTGATTGATTTCGATTTGATGCATTCTTGGAGTTTTTTTTTCTTTTTCTTGTTGGAAGCATTTTCCTGGATGGATGGCGTTCTTTTGATATACCACAATCTATACATTAACCGGCGAGCGTCTGGCGCCCATTTTCTTGTATTTAACGTTAGGCCTAGCCTCCTCGTATGTTTAAGACGACCAAACATAATAGATGCGAAGTGATCAGTATCCAAAACGGAACATGCTGCTGGCTGCTGTGCTATTCGCTATTCCTCTCCGGGGCCCCTAACGCTCCAGAGAGAAAATGAGGGGGAGGGGGGGAAGGGGGTAATCGTAGGTGTTTTTTATTTTCTTCTCGTTGCAGCGCCATGCCGGCCCCTCCTCCGCAACCACAAGAGATGGCCGTAGTGTCAACAATCACGGTGATCGTGGGTCGGAATCTCTGCCCCGTTCGACGCCAAGCGTTTAGCCGGACGCGAAACGGGGGGGGGGAGGGGGGTGTTTTCTCTTGGCATGATGACGATGTTTGGTGGATGGATTGTGTGTAATTGTGTGCAGGGTCGGGGTTTGGCGATGATTACGTCGGTGGATGCAAAGGATAGATGAAAGGAGTGTTGAGGAAAACAAGATTTCAAGTGAAATGCGCAAGGTTGAGGGAGATAAGCATGGTTGGCTTGGGGACGATCATAATGATTAGACAGGGGTCATCGCGGCTGCACGATTCCAAGGTTTTACGGCAGAAGGGGGGTTTTTTTTTTTTTTTTTTTTTGGATGGATTTGGTCTGGTTGTCAGTTGCCTCCTGAGCACAGCAGAAAATTCTTTTGTCAAAACCGTTGAATTGGTGCGCGATTGTTTGACTGTCAGCTGCCTCAATTGATGTAATTGTTTGGTTGTCAGATATCTCAATTGTTTTGATTGTCTGGCTGTAGTATGTTTGTCTAATAGTTATACATGACTAGCATGCGCATTATCCCATCGTTTGTGTATCGTTTTGATCTTGAGGGCAATCTCCCAATCACAAGAGAACAGAAGAAAACAAAAAAAAAAAAAAAAAAAAAAAAAAAAAAATCAAAATCCATCCTGCTCTCGAGCAATCATGCAATATCCTCTCTTGACCTGAAAGCAGCCATCA
>KV745590.1:0-12266 GCA_001692735.1 Lepidopterella palustris CBS 459.81
CAAACCTGCCAGTGCTTTTTATTATAATAAAGTCTACAACAATCAGGTGTTATAGATACTCTCGGAATAAAGACTCTGAATCCTAAGCTTAATCTCCGCTTTTTATCTTATAGAGAAAGCTCCTGCTTAGCTAATAATACTATAATTCATCGCGGATGCACAAGATAGCGCCACTCCGGACAGCCTCGGGTTAACTAGAAAGTTCGTATATTACGCCCAAAATCTGTCAAACTATATAAAATCTTAGGGAGAGTGTAAACCGAGCGAGTTACTTTATTATATAAACTGGTTGTACTTTAGTGGTAACCTAATACCTAAGCAAACGGGGTTGATAAATGTTATTGAATATAGTATAATAGGCTAAGCAGGAATTCTCTATGGCGGATGTGAAGCTTAAGATCCAAAACCTTTATTCCGAGATTATTTGCGCCTCTTGATCGCCTTTGACTTTGTTGTGATGAAAAGCAATGGCGGGTTTGCGCCAAGCAGGGTTTTGCGCTACGCAGGGAGGGACGTTATGTATCATCACACTCTCTTTCTCTCGAGGTAGGTCGGCTTAATGTCGGTAATGCAAGTGATAATAAAGGCTCGAATTTGTTCCAATTCACTCCTGTTGCTATCTTTCCGCCGGGGCCATTATTATCATCATTAGTCTTATTGGCTGTGCAGGGCCGCAGGCCCTTCAGTAGGTAGCCCCACTACTAGCTCAGCCAGGGGCATCCCAAGAGATATTTTATCTCGGGATGCTCCCACTAAACCTATTCTGGACTAGCCTATTGTTGGAAATCATATTATTGGGAACCGTTAGTAAATATATCTAATACAGAAAAGCCACTACCCGCAAACAAAAATATCTCAGCCATCTTAGGCCGGATTATCAGAGGAAATCTCGCCTAGGCTACACTAAATACATTAAAGCTAAAGATAAGGAAAAGGAGATCGCAAGCTCTTCAAAGGTCGAGGTGTTGCCAAGCTAGCACAGGGCGTCCCTTTGCGTGCTGCATTGCCGAAGAACACCACTCCGTATCCCGATAATAATACGGAGCGCGATACACGTGATAGTTCGCCAATCGGTGTCTTTCGACGTTAGTGCACAATAACAAGCAACCCGGCGATGTATCTAGGCATCCAACTCCTATACCCACAACAATGGACCCAGAAAGTCCTCAGTACGATCGCGTCAGCTTGTGGCTTGCTTCTGCGCATGAATTGTGCCTCCCTCTGACTCCTCCGCCCGATGACAATTCGAAGCAGCCCCCAGCTCCCTTGAAGCGGAAGCGCGCCATGTCCCTCCCCACGAGTGTACCAGCCTCGCATCGCAGCGACAGCCCGAAGCGGCGAAGAACCGATAATATTGATGATGTTCAACCTGAGCAGAGCGCGTCGCAACTCGGAAGCGAAACTCCACTAGCTTTAAACAATAGGAATACATTCAGCCCTCCCGCTAGCCGTGTTTCCTCGAGTCCGAAACGTTCATCAAGCCCGACACGTGAGACGCCAATTATACTGAGGAGTGCGTGGCCGCCGGTGTTGACAGAGAGCCTTAATGGCCTAAAGGAGGCCCCCCCAGAGCACGTTGAACAACTCGGTGATCGGCTTGCCGACGGCGTTGACTTCGGCTTCATTCCTCAGGGCCTGCAGGTACGTGAATTTGACTCAATGTTCCTAAATCAGATTCACATATGTGTCTAGTATATTATCAAGAACGATCCCGAGGTGGGCCACCAAACCACCAAACCGGCCGACTTCGACCGCAGCGACACGCGCTCAACCGAGGAGCTGTCTGCCATATGGAAGGAGGCCAAGATGATCTTTCTCAATGCGCGCGATTGCAAGGATGGCAGCCGCGATGAGAATGCGTGGTGCGATGATGTGGTGCGGCCTCTAGTTCATTTGGCCATGGAATTGCACGGTAATAACAAATGGTGGTTCCAGAGCGTGTACGTGCACCTTCCCCGAGTCCCCCGAAGACATAGCTAATCCACCATTCGTCAAGTCAATCGCAGTCCATCAATCCTCTCTACCTCTCCACAATCCCCGCCCCCACTCTCACCGACTCTACCCGCCGCAAATCCATCGACCGTAAAACCGACTACGTCCTCTCATACTCGCATCGCGACTCTAATATCTCAACCCTCTACAAAAGACTCGACGCCGCAAATAATAGGGAAATCGGACACACACTCGATACATTCACAAAGCGAACCGCCCTCTTTTCTGGCTTTGAGGTTAAACCCGCATCCGGAGACCACACTGAGGCAGAACTGCAGATGAGTATATGGATTGCCGCATCCTTGCGCAAAAAGCAGGAACTCGCACAAGTCGCGCAAGTTCCGTTCGAGCTAACGACGATGGTCGAGCCTGCGCTTACCATTGTTGGACATGAACATTCCGTCTACTACGCGTATCCGCACGATGATCTAGTGTTTGGGAGAAGTGGTGTGCATGTTCTAGGTCCGGATCTGGATCGGTTTGAGAGGCTAAGTACAGACTCAATACGCGGAATTTTTCGGTTGGTTAGGTTGTATGGGAATTTACTAAAGTATGGGATGGATAAGGGAGTGGAGGGGTATTGGGGACGGTTCTTTGGGCCGGTTCTGGATAAGCTGGCTAGCATCCCTGGAGAGCAGGATGAATAAATTATTAAGGAATTTAATAACGTCCCCGACGGCGAAGCGAGACACACACTAAGCCGGGACACATAAGGGGTACTTCGCCTTTTTGTAACTAAATCTCGTTACACACCCTAAAGCTTACTACAGTTCTGCATGCAATCTATACTATAGCTATTTATAAATCTCAAAGACCTCTCCTACCTTAAAATTACGATTTCATTGTTGCCATTATGCTTAAGTTATAGAGATCATTATTATTGCGCGAAACAGTATTTCTATACTATTAGACTCCCTATAAGCTCTAAACACATAAAATATAAAGAGAGGATGCGGCCCAAACTGGAAAGTCTTGTAGTAAAGTATTAGACCATAATCAGCCACGGTCCTCCTATCGCGGGCAAATCCACGTAAGATTGCCACCCCTAGTTAGTACTTCTAAGCGCACCTGTCAGGAATCGCGGGCCAGGTCGATACGTAACTTATCCGCGTAAGTAGAGTATAGCTTAGTTGTGGCTTGCGCTATGGCTGGCTTATCCTGTGATTTTAAGGCTAAACTATACGCGGTTTAGGATAGGGAGGATAAATGACCCGGGGCAGTTGAATTGTAACACAAAGTTCTAACATAGACACAAAGCTAAAGCCTAGTTAACTACCTACGCCGCTGCCTCTAAGCATTCCTAACGCGTTTAATCTCGACTCCTTAACGCGCAGCCTACAGTAAACCGTATTAGCTGCGCCGAACTGCTAACAGCATTCCTTATTATCTACTAAATACCTCCGTCCCGTCTTTAAGCTACTATCGCTCACCCTTTTTTATAATTGCGCCTCCCCGTCGTGCCTAACTTGTATTGCTGCCTTCCTCGAGCCACTCTACCGCGGCGGCTGTATTTTACAACCCGATTATATTGATAATAGCCCTCTCTTAACCCCTTTTTAAAGGAAGCATACCCTCTAGCAATAAATAGTTACTTATATAAGCTGTACAAGTTCTATTAACTTGGGACTACCCCTATACCTTTACCTCGTAACGTGAAGATGGCCGCTATTAGGTTACTAACTAGGTTTAGTATAAAGGACTACCTATGCTCGGGGATTACAAGTATAGTATATCTAGACGCCTCCTCTAATACTGTTATTAAATATCCTTACTAAGTAGAAGAGGAGCCCGCTATTAAAATTAAGAGACGAATCTATAAGCGGTTCTAGTAACACGGCGGGCATAAGGGTCTACTAAAGTTTTATAGTATATTTAAATCCGGTATCCGGCTAGAATATACAAGTAATAACGGTCTCCGATATTACGTTTAAACCTATAAGATTTATACGAACTAACGTCTCTAATAGGCGCAATAAGTCATAAGTACGCTTATATTTATTTATTCGGTAGATATTATTCACGCGGATCTAACCTGCGACAATATTGCCTTAGACAAAAACCTATATGCAAAGCTCCTTAACTTTAGTGGCTCCTTATTAGATGGCTCCGAGCCAACTATTATAGTAACTATAAGCTATAAATGTCCTAGAGCTAACCTAAAATCAACTCGGGTAGACTTGTTTACCCTTAGCTCTACCTTATACAAAATCTAGACTGGCGAACCTCTATATTACAAACTTTGGCTTAAAGAGATGGAAATCACAAATCTATACAAAAAATCCAAGTTTCCTAAGACAAAACGTCTAGGACTAATAGGCAAGATTATTACTGGTTGCTGGCAAGGCAGGTTCAAAAGCGCAGAGGAAGTTCTTAAAGGTATACTATTTATTAATCTTCCTTAGCTATTGTGTACTAACGCCGCCTAGCCATTAACCTCTACGGTAGCACCTATTACTTTGCTTCTTCTATTCTCTAGGCAACTGTTGAAATTTCTGTTATTAGCTTACTTATATTTCTCGGCCACAGATTAGCAAGGCAATAAGAAGCTAGGAGACGGGGCTGTACAATAGGCGTAGAGCGGGCACTTCCTAGGCTTCTTAGAACTACTAAAGGTAATCGTTTATCCGTTCACCCCCTTGGCTAGTGTAGAGTTACTATAAGGGCCGGCCGCCGCACTACCGTTCTAGCAATAGTCGTATAATCGCCCGGGGAAGGTATAATTCTATTTATATTTAGAGTATAAGTAGGGGTTATTAACGTAGGTACACATTTTGCCTAAGTTTAGTTTGGGGGATAGTGGTTAGCTAAGCTAAGTTAGTTATATTTAAGAGCCTTAGCTACAATAGCACCCCCTAACCCTTAACGCTGATAAGGCTGAGCAGCCGTATTAGTTAGGTAAGGTACAGTATACATTAAGTGGCTGCCGGTTGTGCATTGGCTACCCTAAAAAGCCCCGCTAGTTAATGTATATGTCAAACTGCCCTAGTAGTTTGATTCGGGAGTTTGAAATTGTCTTCCTTGTATTCTCTATTATTTGGCGATAGAAGAAGCTATATATACATAAAGAGTGTAGTAAAGAAACCATTGACAAGCTCTTAGTAATCACTAGTAATTAGTACTCATTAGCACTAATTAGTGCTAATCAGTAGTAATCAGTACTAATTAATAGTAACTAGTACTAAATAAGTAACCGATAATAATTAGCACTAGTCAAGTTAGTTCGATAGTATATTAACTATAAGTTCTCGCGGGGTTTGGACGAACGGGGCCAAAAAAAGTACTATTAGACTTTATCAATCGTATAATAAACTATTGTGTCGGATTAGGCCGCTTAAAGTGCACGTTATAGTTCTTTTAACCCTTCTCTCTTAAATATATATAGCTTATTCACCCGCGCGCTGCTAATTAGGCCACTAAATTAATAAGCTATTAGCACTATAGAGCTTTAAAACTTTTCCCCTTTCGGATACTCGGAACATATATAATTCGCTAAAACTAACAACTACCTAATACGGCTTAAAGGTTCGCATCTGCTTATAATTCTTATATAATGTGGATAAGGGTAAGATATCTATACTTTAACAAGACTCTCCTAATACATCCGCGCTACTGGGGCCCTCCACTTCGGCGCTAGTTCTAGCGCTAGTTCTAGCGCTAGCTCTGGCTTATACTCCGGCTCCGGCTCTAGTATTAACGTTAGCACTTTATTCATTCGTATTACTATAAGCTTTAGGTCTAGTATACCCGCCTCCGACACAGGATTCTTGCGCTTATAACCGCGTTTCGGCCTATCTATAGTAGCTTTATCCTTTTTAGCACGCTTTGCTCGTGCCTTCTCTAGATTCTTAAAGCTTATTACTTTTGCCTTCCCTATAACTACTTATTATATTAATCGGCGAACTTTAGCTTCGTTGTTTATTTTGTACAAGAACTAATTTTAATCTTAAAGAAGAGAGCATTTAGTAAAGGAAATTTGAGCAGTACTAGCGAGCTTCTGGACATACCTCTATAGGTGATGTTTACTCTGTTTGTTAAGCACAGAAACGTCCCGGTTAATTAAATTATATAATAATATAAGAGCCTTTAGTAATACTAGCGTTATAGGCGTTTGCAGTACCTTATCTAGCAGAGAAAGTACTTTATTAGCTCTTGTAACTATTAGTTAATCTAGTGGTTTGGGTATCGTTTGGAGTACTCTCTCTAGGTTGAACGGAAATAGGCCGGTTGCAGCCTAGCTAGCTAGAATATTCTTCTTTATTAACGCCTTGTCCCGTACAGGCTTATATAATAAGGTGAAATATTCCTTGCCAATTGTTTCTAAGCCGCCTTAATATAGGCGTTCAACTTTGTTACAATAGGCTACTTTAAGGGGGGCAAAGACTCCGACGTTACACGGCTAGAGCTTATAAGAAGTATAAGAGGGGAGGCAATATAGAATAATGTTGTTTTGAAAGCAAAACTCAAGAACCTCTAATATCTTATGCGTTCCAAAGCCATTATAAATAAGCACCCGTGGTTTTTGGTTAGCTTAATTAGAGGTTTAAGGTTAGAAGACACGCATAAGCCACTCTAAGCTAATCTTAAAGTCATTGTATCCGTTTTCAAAATGTCTATAATACTATCTAGGGGTTAGGTATATAGTCTAGTTGTTTCGGTAGGTCAAAGCTAGCCAGATAATAAGAGGTAGCAGCGACCTACCGTCACCGCTAATGCACTTAATAGTAGTCACTATTGTCCGCTTAACGCCTGCACCTCTATAGTCCCGAACGTTATTCTTACCTATAAGGACTTTTACAGAACCAAGTATGCTTAGCATAACTCCTATTTTGTCTATATTGTACACGTTCTCTAGCTAAATAGCCGGATTCTATAGCACTTTTCTAACCACCTTAAACCACTCTACTATCTTATTATATATATTGTTCTCGTGGCGTTTCCAGTCAATTACCTTGACCTTTCTCGCCGTGAGCTCTAGGTAACGTTTCTTAAAGGCCCGGACCTAGTTCTCGTATAGGGGCTTGAGTGGTTTATTTGTGGTGGACCGCCGACCGGCAAGGCTAAAGGCGAGCGAAGGTATGTACTTTACGCGGACAGGGCGCCCAAGATAAGATATTAGTAACAAAAAATTGGTTAGGGCTTTCTCCTCCTTTGGGGTGAGGTATTGCTAGCGTTGGGCCTTAGTTGTTATTGACGGTCGTCCGCGCTTACGGGTATAGAGGGTAGAGCGAGCGACGCCGCTCCTGTCTACAAGGGCACGGTATAATCTAGGTTTATTAGTAGAGAGGGACTTTGCTAGCACCTGGCTGGCTTAATTCATAATAGCGGATGTGATCGTAGTGGTAGGATAGAACCGCAACGAACTATACGGCACGCGCTCCGCTCCCTAGAATAAGCGCGTCACGTGCTAGGGATTAGCGGTACGCTAATTCGAAAATAGCTTACACGTTATAGAAATAGAAAGTTCTAGAGCACTTATATCTATTTAGTATAGTTTAGAATACAATACAGCTTTATATAAGTAAATAAGGTCCTTCTACTAAGACACTACTTTGCCCGCCCAACCCGGAGAAACTCGGAGTCAATAAAAAGAGAAGCCAGGAAGGAATAAAACGTGTGGAAACGTTCTTTATTATTAGAAGTATTATTTCAATATACCAAAATCCAAAAATTTATTAAAAGCTACAACAAAGCAAGGGTGCAAACGTAACGTAACCTTGGATGCCGGGAACAAAATACTCAATAATTTAACTAAACTACCGTAATTTTGCCACTATAAACAAGTATTAAGAAAACAGATGCCTAAGGAAACTAGTATTTAACTATAGTACTAAACTCTTACGAGAGCGAGGCCTAAAGGATTTTAATTAACAAATGCGTCCCGGCTTAGTGTGTGTCCCGCTTCGCAGTAGGGGACGTTATCTATGTTCCATCTCCTAACGCTCTCAGCACTCGTGCACTTATTACATTCCTGTGCATTAGACCCGTGACCAGCCGTGGTACTTGAGATTGGGTGGTAACAACAGCTGACGTCGAAATGACGGTTAACCGAAAAAAGGATACCCGTTCCGAGCCGGGTTCTCGATCGCTACCCGAGATCTATCTGGTCGTGGGCTGTGCTCAAAACCTCTTGGCGCTTAACGCACCAATATGAATAGTGTTCTCTCAAGCGGCAACGCCCATCCCAAACTCTTTCTTCATCAATGCCAGAAAAATGACGCCTCTCGCGCAAGAGTATGGCCTAAGCGGGACGGCACTCTCCTTGCTCGTGCAGGCAGTTTGCCACGTCGACAAGTACGAAGAGTTCAATAGGTGTTCATTTAGGAGGTCGAGGAAAGAGAGTCATGCCAAGCCTTACCGAACCTTTCTGCACCCGTGATACCACGTGCCCTGCCTTGCGGTGTGGTCTTCGTCGGGTATCGCGACACAGGCTAGCCTTCTATCTTCCGTCCTCAAAACTCTCTCTTACACTCCTGAATCTACGCTCGAATTCTCTTGGAACCCATAATTCCTTATTTTCATGGGTTTCTGTAACTCCCCTCCTATAGCCGCTCTTTGCGTTAACTGCCTAAGCGCATCGTCCGTCATGGCAGATCGATCGAGATTAGCGACAGTCAAAGCAAAACCCATTAGGCAAGGATTAGATTCATTTCGCTAGATTGCTCTCTAGGGAGCTCGGCGTCTCCAGTTCCATCATGGTGTTGGATTAGAATATCTTAGCGACTTTTGAGATGTACACCGTCCCGTCTTGACAATTCCCACCTCCTCCGACAGCTTTCGCCTTTACTTTCTCTAGTTGACGAGGGCCTGAAGGCTGCATGCGTAAGTGTGGTGTGCTTGTCTTGGAACAAGCTCTTTACATATCACTAGGAATGTCGCTGCTGCCCTATTTACACCATGCAATCAATCTGGCCATAAACGTAACCAAAAATAACGATTTTTCTGCGTCTAATTAGCGGAGTACTTCTAGATTAAGCGGAGAACTACTGCATCTGCAGGGTTGTGCTGCTTTTCAGTCCCTTTTTGCCCGTCTGCAGATGGCAGCCTTGCACTCAACAGAGCATCTCTATTATTATTGGATCTACCCTGCATACGAGTACTAGTGATGCGCGTCTACTTGTGGGAGTATTGACAGTCAACCTTTAATCCTCCGCTCCGTCGATATCTGTATATTAATAACAGCTAAAAAAGGCGATTGCCTTATAATTGGTCGGCTAACTAAAGTTAAGACCAGTTAAATAACTAATCGTGAGCTAAGCAAAACTTTTTGCAGTGGGGTCCATCAAATCCTATAGCCACGGCCGTGCACGTTAAACCAAGCCAAATCAAAAGGGAAGAGGGGGTATATGTGAACGCTTCAAAGCAGAAAGGAGGGATATCTGGAAGAGAGGAGAAGGAGGAATATGATAAGGAGAAGAAACCTGTCAAGCCTGGTTGCTTCATCGCCGAAGGACAGCAATAACTGAGACGGGCGTGGGTTCCAACCGCTGATTGAGGAACTGACGAGCAACAGGCTCGTTTCGCTTATGCTGTTCGCGAAGGCCTGCAGCTATGAACCAGTCAGGCACTGGTCCAGCGCGAGTCCACTTGGGCCTGATGTCGTTCACGCATGTTGCAACAGTATCAACGAATTCGATGGTGCCGCCCGAGATGTCGTGATCGCCCAGGTTGGTAAGAGACACCACGGTGAAACCAAAGCCCTGAACTAGCTGCTGGACGTACTGCCGGCAGCGTGCAAAAAGAGATTCGGGGGCATGGCGGGTGTACTGCATGCGGTTTGCAACGCGGACGATACGGTCCTGAGTCTGGCCGGGAAGAGGAGGGCACGCAACCTGGCGGAATCCAGCATTTCCGTGGAGGTCGTAGATTGAAACGCCAGCAACAGTCCCAAGCAGGTTGTTCTGATATACACCGTCATCCTCTTGGAGCTCCAGGTTCAGGGTAACCACAAGCCGACCGTGAACTGGCGTCAGCAAGTCAAACCAGTTTTGCCACGTCTGAGGACGCAGGTTGAACGGGATCGTGTCGGCGAAGGAGAAAGCTGTGATTAGGTCAAAGTGCTGGGTGCCCTCAGGGAGCGCGCGTCGGAGATAGTTGTAGGTTTCCGGGTCCGTGGCGTCCGCGCCGATAAGGCACACTCGTTGAGCAAGTGGAGCACTCGCGGCAGTGTTGAAACCAGCCCTGCTGACAAGGTGTTTGCCGTCGAGCCTCAGAACCTGGGCGGCCACATCAACACCGACCGTGACACCATTGCCGGTGCCCAGTTTCTTGGTTTTGACAGCTATCACCCCGTTGCCAGTGCCGAAATCAGCTGTGTGGATGTCTGTGCGGCTGCTATTGCGGAGCGTGTGGAGGACCTGTTCCACAATCGTGAGAAAGAAGTCACGCTCCGGGTCTAGATAGTGCGCCATCACATTGTACTGCCCTGCAAAGGCGTTGTAGGTGGCGCGGGCGGCGGCGGGAGTTTGGTAAGCCATTTGCGGATGCGCGAGTCAGATGTAGAGGGAGAGAGGAGAGGCAACAGCAAGCTGAGCGTGTCAATGCGCAGGCGGGAGTGAGGTCGTGGGAGGTTGAAGGGACAGGCTACCAGAGGTAGTGCCGGGGCATAGAGAAGGAGACGTTAGGCTTCGTAGCAGAGCGTGATTGATGCTGCAGAGACTCGCGGGCAGAAGTGAGGTTAGGCAAAGGAAGTAGTCGGCCGCTATTAGCCTGCCTGAGGTTAGCGAGGGTGTTAAAGAAAAAAAGCAAACTGTGGATAGCGGAGCACACAGGTAGACGCAGCTGCAATTCACTGAGGACCCGGAGATTGGTCTCTGGGCTCGTAGAAGAGCTGGGAGAGGTTGACAACGGGTAAAGTGAAGGTAGCAGACGGGCCAAGAGGTAGGAGGAGGGAGGGCGGGTGTGAAGGAAGTTGGTGGAGAGAATAGGTGGAAGGGGATTTCTTATAGTCGAGAGGAAACCGGTTAAACCTCGGCCGAGAGCTCCAATTGGCTGCCTAGGCAGCCACAGCGGTCAGAGGGGGCGATGGGCGTGATACAGAGCAATGACGGTGAGTAGCACAAGAAACAGCTAGGAAAGAAGCTTCCAGAAACTATGGACAGTGAGAAGGTAGCCGTGATGATGGTGTAGATGCAGGGAATTGGTAGGCACGCTACGAGGCCACCCCCTAGATCCGTGAACACCTCCAAGGATATAAGGATTGAAAACAGCTTGCAGCGGGCGTGTAGCTGCCAACGCGGCTGCTGGTTCGGCTGATCCGGAAGCCTGGGCCAACAGACGTGGCGACCGCCGGCGCCTGTTTCTAGAGAGGCGTACTTGTTGCATATCCTCCTCTATCGATGTATTAGGGCTAAGGGTGTTACCATGGTTTTCGAATTTCACTGATCCCTTGAGATTGAATTTCCTTCGAAGCGTGAGGTTGCTGTACAACCGGCTAATAATTAACGATACATGGTCTTTAACTGTGGAGCGCTTAAAGAGGTTCAGATCAAGCTCGGAGCTCATCATTCTCTGGCGAATTACCGTCCCGGACTCTTCCACGGCATTCAGCGAAGTGAAATGTCGTTCCAGCATGAAATCCGAGCCCACGAGGGCACTCCAGATGGCCTCCTGCTGCGCGGGGAAATCTTCCTATGCAACAATCCTTTCGGGTCGCATCTTATTATTCGCATTCGCCGGGTCGCCTTGTGTTGACAACGCCCTGTCAGTTTGGACGGTAAGCCCCGAATAGAGATGAGTATGGCAAGCATCGAGGAATTCGGGTAGTGTTGTTTTGCGGGTTTTCTCTTCAGCTTGTTCGCGGCGTCGTCGCTCTTCTTCCTGGGCTCGCTCTGCTTCTTCTCGTCTACGTTGCTCTTCTTCTCGTCTGCGTCGCTCTTCAAGAAAAAGCTGTTTGTAGTCGGGTGACTGTTGGGGCATGTTGCAGTAGTGATGATAGTAATGACAGAGATTGTATCGAGGGACAGTTTGTTTACCGCGAATGCCTGGGTGAGTTAGTGTAGTCCAAGCGGGTTTACTAATAATCCGGAACTCGGTTCCTGCAGCCTGACATGTACGACTTCCGCTTGCGCGTGCAAGCGCAAAGAATCCGACTCCAAAAAAAATAAAGATATGTATATGTATAGAGCCGAAGGAATTGTTAATTCCTAGGGCGCATAAAGGCTACAAAAAAGCGTCGAAAGGCAGAACACGTTAACGTGCCACCCCAGGAAGCGAGACACCCCAGGAAGCGAGACATACACATCCAAACGTATTTGCATCAATAATAAAGTCAACAA
>KV745591.1:0-12248 GCA_001692735.1 Lepidopterella palustris CBS 459.81
CTGCCTATACGTCTGCCTGTAGTAGCGCAGCCTCCATCAGTCAACAGTGAGGTTGCCTATATCCTATCAACGCTAAGAGCAGGCAGCAGAGGAGTCAGTAAGGTTAGTTCAACACTAGTACACAGCGGTTTATCACCAGAAAGGTGCATTTCAAATATGACTTCCTTTTCCATTTCCGGCGAGCTAACAAGTTCTAAAGCGGACAGCATCAATTTCAGGATGAGAGCGCAGATGACAAACGTCAAGACGCTGGCCGCAGGCAGGAAGAAAGAAAGATGCCTTGGGAGTTGAGAGCACTGAGAAAGATGCTGAAAGCTGCTAAAGGGCTGACCAACTTTACCATTCTGGATTTTTTGAAGAAGCAGTAGGTTGTCGACTCTGAGAACCCGTTAACATGCTGCTGATTAGTCCTAGTCTCCTAGGTACGAAGCTTATTTTCGTTCTGGGAAAAACAGGAACTGGGAAGACGTCTTTGCTTCAGGAACTGGTTGGGCAAGATTTACACGTTGGACACAGTCTTGAATCCGGTTTGTATTACTTGATATGGATTCCTCTTAGCTGTGCTAATAGCATGACGAAGGTACTCGCCATTATGAGGTCATTCCGGCTTTGATCCATGGCGAAAAATACCTCTTTGTGGACACTGCTGGGTTTGGTGCACGAGACATGGACGACAAGTCAAATTTCGAAAACATTATGAGTTGTCTAGTCGCCTTCGGACCATTCGTTACGATCGCAGGAGTCCTCTTCCTCCACAGCAGCAAAGAAGACAGGATGACAAACGACGAGGTCAAAACAGTCCAGTGGCTACAGTGCTTCTGCGGGCCTGAATTCTTTCAAAATATCACTATCGTGACCACAAAATGGGATACCTACAATTCGAAATCCTTTCAACGAGCGCGGGAACAATTACAAAATCTTACTAATGGAGAAGACATTGGAGCAATATTGCATCCCCCAGACCCATACGTCGGGGCTTCGTTGTACAACCACGGCATCCCTGGCGGTGGAGTAAGTGATTCATGGGGAGACCCCCTCGACATTGATGATGACCGTTCGGAAAGAGCTGCTGAAATTGGGAAAGTGATCCAACAACTTCACCGAAACCCAGCTCCTGCCCAGCTTCAAGTGAACCGGGAAATGGAAGAGGGGAAAGACATCATGGAAACCACAGCTGCGAAAGCTTTGGCATCGGATCCGGTCAAAACCAAAATACGCATCCAGGGAAACCTTGCAGTAGTTCTCCACATCACCGAACCCGACCCTCCCGCACAGATTCCGGGAAACCTTGCAGCAGTCCCCCACATCACCGAACCCGACCCTTCCGCGCAGATACCCACGACCCATGACAGCATAAACTTCGAAGAGCGCAGAGGTCGAAGGGATCAATCTTTCGATTGGGTCAAGGCCAGTTGGATCGACGTCGCCAAGCAGATTGCAATATACTTCATGCAACGTCAGGTATCGGAAGCGGTAAAGGCAATGAAGGTTTTTGTTCAATCGTCCTGGGATAGAATAACCAACTGGTGGTGGGGGCCCACCGCCGGACTGCTGATGGTCAGCTTGAAACACTTCTTCTCCCATGGCAAAGGGTTGAGCCAATGGGGATATGATTAATTGGCCATGAATGCCCTCATCCACAAAGTCGTTTCACCTTGCGTTTTAGTCATAGCTATGTCTTTATGAATACTAGAAACAATTATCTTTGCGCAGTATAAATTTATTCTTGACGCGACGTCGACATAAATCCTAGCCACGCGTCATTGGTCGGTAGGCCATGAATACTGAATCTGGACCATAGCCGGAGGGACAGAATGAACGTCAAGGGGATTGAGACGACGGAGAGATATGGAGGTTTAGGATGGGCAGCGGCGAGAAGGTGGGCGGTGGGATAAATGTCAGATCGAGGGCTGCCCTAAAACTAGAAAGATGAAATTGCAAAGCCGAAGAGAGCCGCACTGGGACAGAGTTTACGGTGCGTTAAGAGCTTCGCGTGTACCAAATTAGGTAAGTTCATGCGGTTTTTAAAAAAAAAAAAAAAAAAAAAGATTTTAACCGTGCTAATATTCCAACCAAATCGACGCCTTTGAATTAGTTGGTTGGCCATTTTAAAGGCAGCCGATTAATTTGAGTTGGTTGGGAGCTTAGCAACCAATTCAACCAATCGGCCAATTACGTTGGTTGGACGGGGACTCTGCGTCTATGAACTTGGCTTTACCCGATTCGATTTAATGTTTCCCCTGTTTTTCTACGTTTCTCTACCTCGATCCACCACGTACGAATCAAGTAAGTTACATGCCCGAATAGTTAGACCTACCGCCTAATCCGATAGAAGTCGAAACCGAGCCGAAATACTATCTAGCCTATATTCAGAGCCTGCGCTATAATGCACGAAAGCGGCGCTATTGATAATCTAGTTCGGTGAACGGGGGGCATAACGGAATGACCTGGGAACATAAAAAAAAAAAAGTCTACGGACATGACTGCTATAAAAGACCTGAAATATTCCCTTAATCTGACTTGACCTTGACAGCTAGTTAGAGCCTGTTTTGGGCCTTTTTAGAAAGCTTTGGACACTGAGCCTGAACCCGAACCTAAATCTGGCCCAACGGAAACCCCTATCGCAGGAGCTCGAGTTTTGAGAGGGGCGTACTGTTACAGTAACATACTCGTGATTGCCTCGATGCAAGCTAGCCCTTTCTTAGCCACCTGATTTTCACATCTACCACGCGCTGCGCATGGGCCATGCAATTATGTTTCTCGACCAATGCTTGTTCTGATACTTTACGCAACATGTTGTGCTTTCCTGAAGTATTGTACGTTAGCAATTAATCGACGTTTCCATGTAAGCTCTTTGACTCTTGCACGTAGCACTACAGTGACAATCTGCGCATTTAAAGTTTTCGGCGGAATCAAATGTGTCTTTTTATCATTTTATAATTTCATTATCTATTATTTACAGCCCAGCTAAGAAAATGAAATTTCAAGTCTTATCCGTCTTGGCAATTCGACACGCTCAGGTAACCGCCATTGAATGCAATGCTAAAATCTTAAGTAAAACGTCGCGCCTGTTCTTCTACTACTGCCCTAAAGTATGCAAGCCTATACATGTCGGTTAATCGAGTTGTAATCAAAGCGGCAATGAGCGGCACGCAGAGATTTGATGCCGTAAAGTCAAGCTCATAGCAAATGCCGCAGAGTCGACCTCGTAGTAAATGTCGCAGGATCGAGCTCGCACCGTCAGTAAGTCGCGGCTGACGAAAAGATCAGGGATCGTTATGCGGAAGAAGAGATACAAACTGAAGCCGTAAAGTAAAAACGCTGTCGTGTGGAATACTCTATTGCAGAAAGGTATGTGTACTCGAAGAACTGACACTACAATGCCGAGCGGAGGTTGCGTGGAGAAATCTGTCATAGATATATGCACTCGTTCAACTGGTCTCGTTGGGGTGAGGAGAAGGCTTGACGTCCGGAGAGAGGGCGTAGATACCCTACTGTCGACGGAGGAGTTAAACAACTGATGTGCGAACTTGGAACACGTGGAGGTTTGAGATCCGTGGCGGCACTGTAGGACAGAGAGATGATGCGTTGATTGAGATTTGTGCACTGCTATTGCAATGATTACTCATTTGGTGCTTGGAGTGGAATTTAGCCTCTGTCGCTTGTTACCGCACTGCTGCAAAGGAGGTGTAACAGACACACGAGGAGTAGTGGGAGATGCTGAAGCGGGAGATGCTGGAACAGGTGGCATGGGAGGAGGCGCAGGAATCCCAAGTGGCGGCCCCGTAGCATTGAGCAGCTTCTGTTGTAGCGTTTGCATGTCGGTCTTCACGAACGAGTTATGGTCGATTGTCCAAGTGATCGCATTGCGGACCCACTGGATCATCTCGCCCCAATTGTGCTTATCCCCGGCCGCCCATCCCTTGACCATGCAAGAGTAAAATTCGAGACCGTGGGGAGCCATCTTCGTCCAGTGGCAGTGGATGTCGATGACATCAGTTGTAACGGAGAGGGTTAGGACATGCGATTTACCGTCGAAGTCGCGCCTCGTGGTAGCTTCGTCTGAAGCCGCAGCGCGAAGGATTCGCAGGCCGCGTAACATCACTGCAGCATTGTGGCGGTTTTGACGACGAGAATACTCGCCAGGCTGGAAGCCCTTTGCTTCGATCGTGAAGCAAGGAAACAAAACGTCAGGTGCCACAGTCAGAGGGCGCGCAAACGCACCGAGTCGATCGAGTGCAAGACTAATATCTTGATACCCGTCCTTCCTGGAGTATCCGATAGTATGGTCTGGTTTTGGAGGCGCAATCCGGGTGGACTTTGACTCCGCGCGGCTCGGTAGCTCAATTGCTTTCGACCATAGAGCTTCTGCAGGCACGACTCGAAAAGCGTTCTCGTACATGATTGTGGGCGCGTTGATCACAGGCAACACGACGCCTTGGATAATAGCCCCTTCGTTCGGTGCCTGGGCCATATAATTGTAGATCTTCTCCACAACATCCTTTTTTGGTGGGGGTGACTCCCTAGTTTTGCCTAACCCCTCTCTGATATGCTTGAAGTTAGAGGGCTCGTCACTGGGATTGAAATATATGCCTCGGTATTGTAACTGCTCTTCGTACTGAGGACTGTCATACCCAATTGTGACAGTCTTGTTGCTAACTGCGGACCCGGCCGTGCTTGCGAGCGGGTTCGTTGGAAGTTCAGTGCCAGTTGCTTCTGCGAATGCTCGAAAATTCTCGACGGTGAGAGGGATCCCGGAAGAACTGGATCGCATTACATGTTAGCGGCGGGTCAGAAGACCTTAGAATTTCATGCTCCAGGAATGCTAGAGATGGGGAGACGTACAGTTCTTTCAACTTTTCTTGTTCCTTCGCAGTCAACGGCGGTGAAATTGGATCAGAGTTCTCGTCCTCGATCGAAGGAAGAGGAGTGTCGTAATCGGCAAGTGGTTCAAGAGAGGGAATGGTGAAATCACAGCCGTTAATGCCCGTCTCTACATATTCGTCCGGGTACTCTGTGCAGAGCGGCTTCGAGTTGCGCGGCGTGGGAGCAGGGCAGGGACAGCGTTTCCACGTTGGTTGAGAGTGGCTGCCTTCAAGTTGTGGGGCCATGAAGGGCTTGGGCTCTACGTTATTTACCGCATGGCAGGCTGGTGAAGGAACTGCTGGTGTGCTAGTTGCCTTCGCCCTCATTGCGGATATGGAGAGGGGTGTAGGGTGCAACTGCGGGGTGCAGGTGTTTGCTGTGGGCACGCGAAGAATCCGCACCGGGCTGCATGGCCATTATCCACGTCGGCATCACGAGAAAACGTGATCTTCTAGGCCACCATTGGCCAGATTGGTGGGCTTTGCTGATAAACAAAAAAAAACTTATTGAACTGATCTGATTGGTGGATTCCTAATTTGTCATCCTATCACTCGTCCTCTAGTATATAGCTTCGTTCGGTGCTCTGCTTTCAAAAATGAAGACACAATTCTGCTTTTACTCTCCACCATAGAGTTCAATACAATTACTTACCACAGCAAGCCTAAAGTAACGTAATTCACACAAGCGAGTCGGCCAATGAGAAATCGAGTGGCTAGACAAAAGCTAGCTTCCGCCAAGGCGCGTTACGGGTCGTTACGACGTATTACCGTGACAGTATCCCCATCTTTAAACTCGAGGTCCTGTAAAGATAATTCGGTTGAGCCAAATTCTAGGTCTGGCTTTTTTTTAGAAAGACTTTCTAAAATGGCTCTAACAGTCCTAGTTAGCATCTAGGTTACGAGCGGAAAGCTAGAAATTAAGGGCAATAAATAGAAGTTTTTACTAGCTTGTGTATCGTTGCTTATAACCTAACCCACTGTTTGGCGCTTTTGATAGAAATATTCTGCTCTCGCTTCGGGGTGGGAAATGTACAGCGGACGGTAAGAAGGCAAAGGGACAAAAGTTCAAAACCCGAAAACAAAAACTTTTAATTTTGCTTGCTCCTTACACAACTCCTCTGCCTCTAGAACCTACAATAAGCCTTATTACTATCTATTTTTCAGTATACCGAGTAAGAGGCACCTTTAATTTACGTACAATAGCTTAGTCTTGTAGCTAGCTTACCCGGGAATCAATCTTAACCAGCACTAAATTAAAATAGCCGCATTTTTCGCTAGAAGAACTCAAAAAAAATAAAAAAAATAAAAAAAATAAAATAAAAAAATATATATATATATAATTTTTATAGGACGTAGTAATTACACGGTAATTAGATTAATAGTTATCAAGTAATTTGAATATATACTAAATTGTATAATTTTAATAAGGTAGCTCTTTTCCCTAGGTAACCTGCTTTCTAGGCGCCAAGCTTAAGTACTAATTCCTTAATGCAATATTAATTAAAGCTAGGGTCACGATGCTTGGCAGAGAGCTGATAACTTGGCTGGGTAGGCAACGCTTCGGGTTAGCGCTGGCCAAGAGACTCCGATCCTGACGTATAAACCCCGCTCGACGAAAAGTACTGAACCTTCTTCCTTAAGAATCAGTTTCTGTACAATAAACTAGTACCTTTGTATCTTCTCACACGAGTGCAATTCCTTAGGGCCCTGGCGGCCCTTACAGCTAGCGTGTCGCGTTTTATAGTTGGACATATTTTCTCGCTTATAGAATGAGTTATTAAATTCAAGTATATTTAATTTAGCTATTGTGATTTAATATTGCTGCGAAGTGGGTAGCAATTTGGTAGGAAATTCGAGTGTGCATAGACTTTTGTCTTGGTACAGTAAACCTTGTTTAAGGGTGAAATTGGAAGCGAGATGCACCCGAATTCTTAAGATCGATGCAAAATCCGAGAAAGTTGGCTGAACCTAAACCGACCCTGTGGCACAAGTTTCAAGCTGGTGGGTAACGGCAGCGCTGTCTGTCTTACTGGATTTATCCTCGACGTTGACATCAAACATAGCGTCCGTCTTCTCTCGTTGCGTTTTGATTGCGCTCTGGAAGTGGCGACAGCTCACATTGTTGTTGAAGAGGTAGTCCATCTAGATGAATGATCGTGAGTTACTCGATCCACATAGGTGTCCGTTCAGAATGAAAGCATGTGCCTTTTCTAGGTATGAATGGACTGGAAATCGTACCTCGTCGAAGCTTAAGCCTCTAGTTTCGGGAATGAGAAAGTAGAACACAATGCAAAGTGGGACGCCGAGGCCAAAGAAGACAAAGCCGACTTTTGCGCCGAGGTTTCCAGCATCAGGATTGATCATGTAAGGCGTAACGAAGCCGATAACCCAGCCGCTATGTGAATGAATTAGTAGTGAATACGAAAACTGTCGAAATGCCGCAACTCACACTCCTCCTTGTGTAATCCCAATAATCGACTGCACCGTAGGCCTCAGCGGTAGATGGGAAATTTCAGAGCCAAAGGCAAAGCCAACAGCTCCGATTGTTAGCTGGTATACGATCGCCCTTCAACAATGGCATTAGTTTACGGTTCTACAAAGCTGACCGAATAGGAGTATACCAGATAAAAATGCAAACCACGCTAAACCACATTGCACCATCGGTGTGAATGCAGCCCATAATGCCCATAAGTAGCAGAAACATGGTCAAAATAATAACTCCCGGGATCTTTTAAAGTGTTGTTAGCGACATCAAAAACTTCTAGTGAAAGGAGGCATCTAAAGTACCAAAAGAGTTCTCCGTCCGGCCACCTCAACAAAGAAGAAGGCGGAGAGATTTGATAAGAGCATAACAACGTAAAGGACAACGGAGACAGTGAAGTACTTGGTCACACCAATAAGCGAGAGAAAGTACGTGACGTAGCCTGGCCGACTATTAGCAAAAGTTTCGGAGAAAGCAGAAAAAAAAACGGCAGTTTCGAATGATGTCAGACTTACCCAAGACAAATGCTGCTCCAAGTAATTGTTGTCCAGCAATCGGGAGTATGGCAATGATAGTGCGTTTCTTATTCACGTTAGTACCTCGCAAAAAAAAATTTGGTGAGTTATACCATACAAGGTTAGTTCCCTGCCAACACTGAAAGAATAATGGGCTCTCTTTTGAGATGACCTGCTGAATCTCTTCGCTAGAGGCAATTGCGATATTAATGCGGCTCATCTCAGCATCAATAAGGACCTGGTCTCCGGGTCCATGGATGCGATTCAACGCTTGGCGTGCTTGCTCGGGTTTGCCCTTCTTTAACAAGTAGTACGGTGACTCTGGGTAGAAAGGATATACTACCATGAGAAGAACTGCAACCAGTAGTAGTCAGAAGTTGGATGATTGAAATATGGAACGTCGAGGTAGGTTCAGGATATGGCTCACCGACAAAGAAGAACTGAAAGACAATGATTGTCTGATATGACCATTTACCATCAATTTTGGAAGTCGCTTGGGCGATCAAACTTGGACGGATCAGCATGGGAGGGTTTGACGTAAACAATGCCACTTACGAGAGCAAAAATTGCCCAAATACAATCGAGCCGTTCACAAGGCAAAGGAAGAAACCACGGAGTTCTGGCCGGCTGTTCTCTCCGATCCAAACGGGGGACTCTAGATACACAGCACCATATCCGATAGCTGAAGCCAAGTTAGTTACCTTCAAGCTTTGATTAAGCGAGAAGGGCGGGGATGAGATGATGCATACCACCAACCAAGCGACCGGCTAAAAAGAGACGCCATTCACTACTCTCCACTTGCAATACAATTCCGACAGACGAAATCAATGATCCTACGGCAATAACATGCTTCCTGCCGATAAGCTCAAGCAATTGCCCTGCAATAACGTTTCCGATGATGTCTCCGGCTACAGAGGCGCCAAACCAGCCTGATTGATACTTGGCTGGCACAAGATAGCCTGAAGGCTGGCTTGGGAACGATATACCGAATTGCTTCTGAAAGGCAGGGAAGGCAGTGGCTGTTCCAGCCACACCGAAGTCGAATCCTGGTTGAGGTCAGACCCTCGGACTGGGGGGGTTACGTAGACAAACGTAATACAACCAAGCAATGAGAATGTACAATACCGAGCATCATAGAGCCAATAGAACTGTACAAGGCCCAGAGGGCAAATCTCTTTTGCTTCAATAGCATTTCCCACTTGCGCTCGTGTTGCAGCTCATTCCAATTCAGCTGAGTTGCCATCATTGAGCGCCGGGGTCACGAAGTGCCGTTGCTTGACCTTGAGTACAGCAGATAATCTTGTTTGCCGGAGAGACAGGAGGTGACGAGTGGGAGACCAGGAGACGGGAGATTTGAAGGAAGCCGCCGAGAATGCAGATGTGCGGTGATTCGAAATTGGTGTGCAGGTGTGGAGCTGCAAGGGTTTGGCGGGCGAAGTCAGGCCCTTTTAATAAATAGGACAGTCCTGGCTGACAAGAGTCTTCCTAATTAAAGAAAGAGTAACATTTAAGGTTTCACCCTTATTTTATTTTATTTCATTTTATTTTGTTTATTTTTTTTTTGTTGGCATTTTTATCAAACAAAGACTTGGGTCGTATATACTAAATTGTGGAGAAGAGCTGGGGATTGGAGGCGAGTGGCTTGCCTAGCTAAAACGCTGGCACCAACAGTCTTTTTCAGCCCAGGCTGGAGCAAGCACTGAGAAACAAACATGGGCATGTTGAAGCACACGGAAAACCGAGAAAGCCCATCAGAAGTCATCAACACTAGAGGAGTGTAATTCTGAAAACTGTCCGAAGCTTGTGTCCTCGCATTTGTTTATTGTTAAAACTCTGCAGACACTTTCGCATGCCTTCTACTATTTATTATTCAGCGCAATCGACAACCTGAACTAGAGGCCGGTCGGTCGGTCGGTCGGTTGCCCAGCTCCAAGATAACTTGGAAGAACACCAACATGAACAACGGTGGAAAGGACGCATCGTGGCTGCGCACGGGGAAAGTTTGAGCTGGGAGTACTGTGTAAGAAAGTTGAGTGGGAGGCAAAGTTTACAGGTTAGAGGGGTGTGAATTCGCTTTGGAGCTCTTGGTTTGAGGAAAGTTATTTTTCAGGCTTACCGGGGCATTCTCCGCGCAGGGTTGGAGGTCCGAGGGCTACCCGAATAAATCGTGGCCACGCTATATGACATGGTTTACTTTGAAAATATATATCTTAACAATGGAGCGAGATAAAATTCCGAGGGTTGAAATATAAGCTCTTTAGGTATTTTTCTTTACATCTGCGAAGTTTCAAAAAGATATATTGGGTGGTTGCTGAGTACTTCGTTGTGAAAGTCAATGACTTTGATGGGATAGGGAAAATTTTGGTGGTTTTTGGCGTGGCGAAAGATTTTTATTCGAGAAAGGCTTGGTCGAAGGTGGTGAAAGCCTGTCGCCAATTGGGCTTCGGTGTTAACCGCACAGTTTCGACACACAATCGGCAGCCCTAACTTGGATCTGGAACGTTCAAGTCGAACCCTGTTACAGGCAACCGAACCGCCGCGTAACCCCTCGCTCTTGGACTCGCTCTTTGAGTGGGTGATAAATGGACGCAACGTCTTTGGAGGCGTTCGGGGAAGGGGAAAGTTGGCGCCATAAGAGCTCCACGAGAGCAGAGCGCCACATGTGTTGCAGGTGTGCCGTGCATAATGGGCCTGCATCGTGGCGGGAAGCCGCACTCCCCGCCCAAGCCACGGCCAGAGCAACTGAGTCGCTCCTCTTCCCCCCCATGCCACCACCAGAGCAACTGAGTCCCCTCCCCTCCACCCCAGTCCCCCCAAGACCCTCAATGTGCACCTGATCTGGGGAAGTTAAATCGCCTTGTTCTAATAAATAAAGTTGGACTCAAGGATCGCGTAGCTCAGACGGAGGTTTTTTGGAGGGGAAAAAATATCCTTCTTACTGCCCTGTTATCATTGAGATGTCGCAACAGGCCCAATGCTTGCTGTCCCGTTAGCTGTGGCTCACCACCAGTCTCGGAGCTAGTGGCAGGTGGCGCACTGTGATTTTTGCTTCCGGAGTCGGCGGATGCGTTTATTTGTACTGTGTGTGCTGTGTGTGCTGTGTGTGTGCTGTATGTACTGTGTGTATTGTGTGTACTGTGTGTACTGTGTGTACTGGGTGTACTGTGCGTACTGTGTGCACTGTACTGTATATATCGCGGGCTTGCCAATTGGTCTTTTGCGACTCCCCCTCGCCGTGCAGGCAAGCATAATCTGTCGCCGCGATGCAAACTCACACATTCTCCCCACCAGATTTCCAGTACGGCCAAACCTCGCCAGCGGCCAAGCGGCCAAAACTCGGAGGAAATGGTCCTGATCCGGCCCAGAGCGCAGTCAGGTACATATCCAGTCCCTACAACTATCCACGCAAGCGGACGGCAATAGCGTGTGAAATCTGCCGTGTGCGAAAATCGCGATGCGACTCCGGAAAACCGAGCTGCGGTTCCTGCGTCCAGCTCGGCGTAGCTTGTTCCTATCGGACTACGGCCGTTGGCAATAGGTCTGTACAGTCATGTCCGACGAGTCCTTCCTTTCTTGCTCTCAGCTTTCGTCCGTTCGCGCTTGCTCTCCCGCGTGGGGCTGACCACGCCAAGACCAGGGCAAGATGCGGCCGAAATCTTTTTAAGCAACTTGGATACCCGGCTGGATCGAATTGAGACTCTGCTCGATCAGAACTGCCGTCCCCAGCTCAATTCAAGCCATGCAGCTGCGTCCTCCGACACTCCAACCGCCCATACGCCTGGATACACGCCTCACGGGTATGTTGCCGGCGTGAGCTCTTATCCGACCCCATCTTCGCCTGGCTTCTCAACCCCTCCTCACCCAACACAATCCAATTTTCTCGGGTTCGAACAGATAGGGCTGTCCTTTGAATGCTTTACTCGTCTTGCCGGGCATGACATTTCCTCCACTCTGAAACCGCTTCAATTTGATGAGACTGAGGCTTACCTTGACCGTGAGATTGTCCAGGGCAGGCAGCTCTTTCAGGCTGGTGACCCGGACGCTCTAGATCTCTCTCCTCGATTATGCTGGAGGCTGCATCAATCGTTCGCGAGGAACATTCTTCCGTGGTTCCCCCTATTTGATCCGGAAACCTTTTCCAAATTGGCGGCTAAACAACTTAATTATGGCTTTGATCGGCATGACCCCGAGGCCGGCCTCATCCTTTTTATGCTCGGTCTCGGAGCGCTATCAAAAGCGGAAGACCTCACTAGTGATAGTCCGCACGACTTCTCGGGTCTTAACTATTTTCTCGCTGCTTGTAGGATCTTGACTCTGAACACAGCGCAACGATACTCTCTCGTTGAAGTACAATGCCAGATCCTGATGTCGTATGCTAATTTCCCC
>KV745592.1:0-12237 GCA_001692735.1 Lepidopterella palustris CBS 459.81
ACCCTAGGCAAAAAACGAATATCGGAGACAGACCTAGATAATAAGGGCCGTCTTTCCCACGCCACTATTACTAAGCACCACTAGTTTATGCATCCAATCTATTTTCTCTTTGAATTATTAGCTATAGCCTAACTAAACGAGGTTTACTCACAACCTACCTAATATAAATTATTTATTAAGAGGCCTAAATGCGTATACGTAGACAATAGAACACAAGATAAAATTAGGGGTAGGCGGTACAGGCGTAAGGCAAAAAAGGTAATAAGTACAGATATACAAGAATATAATAGCTTAAAGGGGCTTAAGATAAAAGGCAGTAAGGCTAAGAGCTATTTATATATTATTTAGTTCCCAACTCTATAATTATTATCTTAAACCCTTAGCCTTACGTGTATCATTACTCGTGCCGAATCTATAGATTTGAAATCCAGGTTAGAAAAGAATAATACCTAGACGGCATTTATTCAAGGAAAGCCACATTGGTTGTAGAACCGCTATTACTATAGTTGGGGAAGCGGGATGCAAAAAAGCAAAGAGCCTTAGCAACTAAATAGCTATAAGTATTACCTTCTTACCTGCGTACAAGAGTAAGATAGGTATAAAGTAGGATAATATATATCCCCGCTTCCCGAATTAGACGCAAGACGCAGTGCTAGTATATATTATAAGGGAAATAATCTACTAAGCTACTATAATATTTTTAATATTCTTATCCCTTCCGGGGTTTCTATAAAGTATTTATCGTTTACAAGCTCTAGTACTACGGTGCCGTATATAGTGCAAAGGCGTCGAGTATTATGAATTGGATTGGATGGATGGAATGCGATGCGATACAATACAATACAATGCGATACGATGCGATACAATACGATACAATTCGATACAATACGATACGATGCAATACTGGGATAGAATACAACCCGCGCTTAATTCTATTAGCCCGCATACCTACAAGGTCAGGGCCTAGGCAGTAATACTTACTCTAAACTTAAGGGCAGCTTCGTCTATTAATATAATATTATTTCGATATCTTAAGGTTCTCCCTTATCCATTCTAAACGCTTAGTCAAAGCTTACAATATGCCTCCAATTACTTCTAAAAAAGAGATAAAATATATATATTGCCTTATTGTTGTCTCTAAGACACAGTCCGAGTGCCCTAGTTATAGGTTTAAGCTATCGGTAGCTTGTCAACACCCTAACTATAATCAACATCCGCCTGTTAAATACACACCGCAGTAAGAGGCCATACAGTGCGACTTTTATTTCCTCTTCTATAGTTTGTTCCCTTTTCTATAGTAGTGGCTTCGCTAATAGAAGGCAGACAACTTAAACCCACTATAAATATTACAATTTCAAGGATCTTTTGGAGGCACAAATATTCCCTAAACCTAGATAGAACTATTTAGACTATAGTATTCGCACCTTAATTATTATAGCTATTAATAAAGAGCATTTAAGTTATAAACTAGTCCCGTATAGCCTTGTCCGTTATTAAATAAACTTAAGTACTCTACAAGATTATAATAAATAGTAACCTAAAAGAAACATCGTAGAGAGATAATATCTAGATTTTACAACTTTCTAAAGATTATCCTATAAATTAAACGTTCCGTGATACCTTCTCTAATCTCCTAGACTAATAAAAGCACACGTTAAGCCTAGAGCCCTTATACACTATAAACTCTCTCGGTTTATAACTCTTGCCAAACTATAAGCGCCTATACAGCTCTACAGCCTTTACAACCACTCACCTGTTTGTCTATCGGGTAATTTCTATTAGCTCGCTTAATAGCCGATTAGTTTAGTCAATTCTTAGGATAAGCTAAGTTATATAAGGCTAGGCACCGAATTAGTAAGTATTAAAAAGCGGTAAACTGCCTAACTTAACGTCTTTATCCGATTTCACTGCCAACCTAACCAACGTTAAGACCCTTTACAATAGGACAGTTCAGCTAGTAATGGCGGAGTTCTAAACGGCATTACACCCTAACAAATTCAACTTTTACAAAGAGAGAGCTCTGATAGGACGAGCTCCCCAGTTCTAGTATTACTGGCCAAAGAATCCAACCCCGGTGGTCTCGAGAGCGCCTCCAAAATAAGGCAGCTACACTTAAGTTCATTGGCGCAAAAATATCCGTACCTATACCTAAGTTCCTAGATCTTTACAAAGAGAACGGCCTTCTTTATCTTTAAACTAAGCGTGCCAGCGGTGTTCCCCTAGATGAAATTAAGGGGCTAGACGCTTCTATAGCAGTAGAATATATTAATAAATGTTTAAATTCTTTTATATTACCTTAGCTCCACAAACTATAATACTGCACAATTGGTAGCGTGGATAAAAACCTTCTACTTATCCTACTAAGTTAAATAACGTGTCAGGATAAGCGGTCTTACTAGGCGCGGAAGTCCTCCCTTAATTAGGATTTTATATTTTATTATAACAATCTTGGTTAATACAACATTTTTATTGACCCGGATAGCTTTAATATCACTGCTATTATTAATTAGGAATTTGCTGAATTTTTTCCTATAGAATTTGAAGTTCTACTTTGGCTGTATTCTTAGAACCAACAAAAAAGAAATAAGGCGCATATTAACCAACTTATATAAATTCTTAATAGCCCTAGTAAGAATTCCGATACTGCTGGGTTTCCTATACTAAAGAATACTATATAGACGAATAAGTTAAATATAATAATAACTCTATATGTTCTGAACGGATTAAGAAATAATATAGGCGGCACCTAGACGGCGTGGTATTCACTAGGTACGGTAGGGAATAGATACTAAGAACTAGCTAAGTGCAAGAGGTCTAGACATAACCACCGGTCGGGACTAGGCCCGAAGGTTATAATGCTTACAGGGGACCATAGACGTTTAATAGTAGAATAGAACGGAATAGAATTAAAGCGGCACCTGTATTGTATAATAGAATTTGGTAGAGTGCAGGCCGCGTTACTAAAGATACTACAAAAGAAGCTTTTTATATTAAGGAATATAAATTAGTCCTATTCTTGTTATAAGCAAATATATCTATAGGAACAATAATAGCTAATTTAATCAATTCTTCCCGCTATAATTATTTTTAATGAATACTGTTATAAAATACCCCTTTTATATTCCCCTTCTAGTCACTACCCGGGGTTTTCTATCTAATCCTTAATTTATAGAAAGTATTAAGCCCTATACCACTTATTTTAGACGTAGTTGCCTCCCTTAAAATAGAGCCAACAGGAGTTGCTACGGGCTGCTAGGAACCTTCTAAAGTAACGCTAGTAGTGTTGTCCTTAGTTTGGCTATTGCTTTTATCGACTTCTCTGTTAATGTTTGTGGAGGCTTTGTTTTAGCTATTTGGGTTAGTAGAAGCGGTGTATAAATTCGACTCTTAATCTATAATAGTTGCTTCTATACTATAGTTAAAATTAAACTAGTCTTTATTCTTATATTTAATAATTAGATCGGAAGTCGGTGACTATAGAGGTAGAGGTAGAGGTATCGGCGGTGTTAGCGGCGTTTAATTTAGCCCCTTAAGCTGGGATATCTTAGTTAAGCTTATGGCTTTAAGAGGATTTAATTGACCGCTTAGTATAATAAACGGGCGACACGTAACGGTTTGTAGAATAAATAATTAAATAGAGAAATAACTTAACCTAGTAGAAATAGGTTGCTAATAAAATATTAGCTCTTAAGCCCTAAGAAAAATTATAAGCCTTTATACTTGTTCTAAGGCAATATCCCTTTTTGGCCTATTACATACTAACCCTTCGCTTCTATTAAACGCGGCCGCGAAAGTAATATAGGTATTAAGCCCCCTAGTTGCGGTAATATTTTCTAGTGTAAAGAGGCTTGCAGACTACAAACTAACGGTATTGATTTAGACCTTTCTCTTTTTACTGTAAGCCTCCTGGCATAAACTATTACTTGCCTTGTATTTCTTTGAACTATACTGGTAGAGGATTACGTACCTAGGAAACTTATATTAGCGTGGACTTAAGTCTATATAGCACGTTGAGCTGGTTAGAATTAAGAGTTAGAGAGAAGATACGATGCAATACGATGCAATACGATACAATATAATATAATACAATGCAATACAATGCAATACAATATAATATAATACAATACAATATGATTCCGTTTAATACTATACCGGACTAATTCTATTAGCCCGTCTACCTCCTAATTCGGACTTTATTAGTTTTAATTATAACCCTTTATAGTAGTTACCTGCTTAATCTCGAGAAGTACACTAGGTATAGGGGAGATTAGCGAGCAATAACGCTAACTCTAAGCAATCAAAGCAGCAGGCGGTGCATTAATAAAATAGGTAGGGGATAAAGTAATAAGAAAGTAGATACTAGATTAATCCGTAATAAATTTAGTAGTAGACAAGCTAGCGGATTATATAGAAATAACACCTAAATTATAAAATTTCTATATTTAATAAACTTAGTTCTCTCTTTCCACTATATATAGTGTACCAACGTATATAGATAATATTTACAGGCTCCTCTCCTCTTTACCCTATTAAATTCTCCTCTTCCTTCGGCCAGCGCTACTTAGATCCCGGACCAGCTAACGCGCTACGTGCCTATCCGTTATTAATACTTACTACTCACTTATATCTATTGCTAAGGCTATCCCCTTTACTACTTAAACAAGTTGTCGCGTTACGTTGCGTTGCAGTTTCGAAGTTTAAAAAGAAAATATAATTGCTGCCTTAAATATTTAGTCTATATAATAATATTGATACCAATCTTCTTATATAGATTCTGCCCGAATCCTATAGTTGGTATAGTAAAAATACATAGTGGGCGTATAAGTTTGCCTTAAGAAATAAGTCAGCAGCCTATTTATTGTATAGATAAAGGTGAGTATTTAATAGCTTGCCTTATAGTGGCCTTAAACGCATATAAAGATATATAAAACCCTTGCTAGAGCCTTATAACCCAGATCTTTAAAGGGCGGCCACTTATAGGCGGTAAGAAAGGGCAATATAAATCTAGTGACTTCTCTACTATAGACTAGGGACTAAAATGTGCATTATCGCGGACGCCTTACCCGTTCTATTATCGGAGAGGTTGGCACATTATGCACGTGATATTCGCTGCTAGAAATATTAATAACCGGAAGGGTAAAACCGGCCATAGCCCTGCTTCTAATTTATATAAACCGTCGGGCACCAACGCCTAGAGTAATTATGTACTTTATCGGCCTAGCTACATATTTATATTTCTTTACACCCTTTTTAGGACTTGCCCTTCCTTCTTTAATTGCTTATAGTGCGTTTCGGTAAACTCGGGTCTATATTTAAGCCTCTTTTGCGCTTCTTGTTTACTTTATATAGGGCAACACTCACAACTTACAGTTATCAAAGGTAAATACCAACCGAGTTATCCCTAACTCAGCTACTCACAGCCAACTAATGCCTTGTGCAAATATAGTTTCCACTAGAGAATTTAAGCGCCTTTTCTACACCAACTTTAACTTTATTACTAGGACCCTTAAGAACACAGCCTACACAAGTGTTTAGAAGACGCCACGTATTTACAACCACCTTTAATCTATACTCTACCCTTTTATACTATTGTTCTACTCTAGCTATACGTCAAGTTTGCTATATAATAAGTACAATTATATCGGAAATGGCGAGGAGTGCATTGAAGAAAGAAACGCTACGGAATAGAGCTAAGAAGCTAGTACTAAGCCTTAATATTTCAAATAAGATCCTAGAAAAAGTTACTAACTTGGCCTAAGATATCTAGCAAGGATAATGTCAAGCTCGCGCCCGAGGAAACCACTAGAGAAAATAACTTTAGATATAAACAATCACCGAATATTTACGCTATTGTAGTTAATAAGGGTAGCGACCGCGGATTTATTTAAATAACAGGTAGAGGCAAAAGTACTAAAAGAGTTAATACTGGCCGGGGAGACGGAGGATTTGCTTTAGTAAAAATATCAACCGATTAGACGTGTATACTATATAGATAACCCACGGTACTATATATCCTGCCCCGAACCTAAACATGCTTATAGGCCAATTCTTCTTTCTATCCTCTTTATTATATATATAATTAGCTCTTAGTATATTTCTCTTAATATCTTGATTAATAGAAGTTTATTCTTATCTTATAGAACTTATATTGCAAAGAATTTATGCTCGGAATAGGTTTAAAGGAAATAGAGAAGATTATCTCCTTCTAACATTACGCGATATGGCGGCGGGCCTTAAGATAAGTTAGTAAGATTTAGAAATAAAAGAAAGGCTTCTATATAGGTAGTGCTTAAAAGAGAAGAGGTTACCGTAGACTAATTATTAGAAGTATTCTATCCGCCAGTAGAAAGGGTATTTAAATAGTAATTAACAACCTTAGTAAGTCCCTTAGGATAATGTACACTTTTCCACTATACGATTAACGCTTGAAGATAATTACTCGATTTCAAGAAGCCTAGCTTTAATAGGGTAGTGGCTAATACGTATAGAATAAAGATTTCTATATTAGCCGCCTAAATATTATATAAAATAATATGCGATTGTTTCTTTTAAGTATTCTACTATATAGAGTTGCGATCTATTATAATAAGGACTAAATATCTCTAGATAGCTTAAAGCTGTATTTATAATAGAGGGACATAATTCTTAGTAAAGCGTTCCCTTTCCTTCTTAAGGAGTTCGAGCAGTTTTTAATTTATAAGAGGCTACTCTAATAGCATTATCTTAAGGGAGACGAGGCAAAGCGATATAAGGTAAAGCGATAAGAAGTAAAGTAAATATAAAGAAAAGCGATGCGAGGTAAAGTAATATAAAGTAGAGCAATATAAGGTAAAGCGATGCGAGGCAGAGCGATATAAAGAAAAGCAATACAAGGTAAAGTAATATAATATAAAGAGTAAAAGCAAAGCAATATAAATCAAAGCGATGCAAAGCAAAACAATACAAGGTAAAGCGATAGTACTGCCTATTCCAGTACAGGAGGTACAGTTAGTGGCAGAAGCGAACCAATTATATACTAAAAAAAAGTGCGCGTTATATAGCTATCCAAGCTTACAGGAATAAAAGGGTAAGTAATTACAATATATATGTCCAAAATAAGTACGGAACTAGCCTCGGTATATAAACGTTTAGACTTCTACTAAGTTAACTAAGGAAGTCGTTGATATTCGCTCTAGCTAGACTCCCGCACAACGGTTCTATGTATATTAACCACGCCCATTAGTATTAAGTCTAAAAGTAGTATCCTATAGAGCGCTTATATTTCTATAGACTGTATTATCGGTGCTCTATTAGTAGTTAGTTTATTACTTACTTTAACGTATACTCTACACAAGGACTAAGCAGTTTAAGAAGCAATAATATTAGTAGTATTTATAGTCAGACCTATTTCTTCTAACTAGTATTTAAGATATATGGCAACGCATATACGCCCGCAATAAATACCAACTATTTATTTTCACTCCGCTTCGGTGTCGGAACTAAAATCCCGTATATAAGCCTTAGCACTATTTCGGCAGTTATAGCAAGAATATACCACACGGATTTATTATTGGACGACGGGGCTACTTACCAGCTGGACCCTTATTTTACTCTATACTATTAATTTGAACTAAGGTTTCTGTAAGCAAGCCATATTAATACCTTTGTAGTTAAGGGCGTGCTTCGCGTTATTTATTAATTGAGCGACCTATTACGTCGGAAGAATATCAACATATATATAGTGTCTTATAGCTAGAGGGAAATACAGTTAATATTAGCAACAGTAGTAATGAACTAATAAGTATATAATAATGGGCGAAATATCCTCGCAAGATCGTCACTATTGACCTCTTTAACGCTTAGTTATTCTAATATCCTACTTTAAAAAGATTCGCAACAATACCTAGGGCTATAAAGCTATATAAGGTATCTGTTCTATTAAACTCTACTCCGCTAGTTACCCCTTTAAATAGCCCGATTCTAGCGCTATTTAACACTTTCGAGCTTGTTAAACAGGTTATAGATATAATAAAGCTTATTCAAGAAACGCAAACAGTGGCCGCCTTACCCCTAGCTCCTAAAAATTCACAACCTAAAGAATCAAAAACCCGAGCTTTGAGGCTAGAGTACAAGAGTATTAATAAAGTGTATATCCCTAGTAAACTATAAGATAACCTAGCTAACTTTCTATACAGCTAGGACGCTACAGCCTTAAAGTACAAGATTGTTAAATTCTTAACACCAGCTCTAGAAGCAGATAAATTTATTGAATATATATTTATTACTTATAAGCGGGTTAGTAAGAATAAAAATGACTGCCCGATCTATCCCGTTACTAACGGTAAAATACTAGATAAAAAGACTGAAGACGCAACGTACTTTATTAATATTAAGTCCAAAGGCCTACAGGACATTCTTAGGTCTATTATATAAGACGTAAAGGGGACTAGCCTTAAGGAAGATAAGCCTACAGTACGCTAACCTTATTATATTCAATTCCTTAAATCGGCTGCTAACTCAAAACCAGGTTAAGTAAAATCTCTTGTATTATTTCCTCCCCAAACTAGGAGCGTATAGAAGCGCCGCAGAGAACAGCGCCGTCGGCAGTTCTTGTCTAGACTACCTTGATCTGTTAGTGGGCTATATTTAAAGTGCCTATATCTCTATAGCTCAACGCATTGCCTCGCTACTTAATAGCGGAGAAATTACGTACGACCTACTCTAGGCGCTCTTTAAACCTAATTGCTTTATGTATAGGAAATGTCTTGGCACTAAGAAGCCTAAATGTATTAAGTATAATTTTAGCGAGAAGAGAATAGACTAAAACGGCATTGAATATTTCCGCGTTAAAGGCCGGTATCTAGATTTCAACAGCAAAGTATTCGGTGAAGCGCTAACTGTAGTCCCTATTTAGAGATTCTATAAGTCGAAGCTAATACATAGCCTTAAATATTTTCCTCTTAAATACCACCTAAGCGTAGATAAGAAGAAGTAAAAACGAATTACCTGCGGTCGGAAATTCATTCGCCTTATAGGGGCGCATCACCACCAGTATAAAGGTAAGGCGTTTTATATAGAGAAGGGAAAACCCACCAAAGTGTTCATTAATGGTTGGGTTATAATTAATGCCGCACGTTTCTAGGAGCTTAATCCAAACTATAGCAAACCTAGCATTAATAAGATAGGGAAGTACAAATCTTCCAGTAATATTTAGTACTTTGGTAATCTTTCGGAGAAGAAGCTTAACAAAGTTAAAAGCAACGGCCTAGACCCTACTAAGTTGAGTAACAATAACTTGCTCCTCTATAGCCAGACAGTACTAGGATTTAGTCTTAGCGATAAATACTAGTGTAGGTGCTTTCCCATATTTGCACACTTAGGACGATACAGCTAATTAATAACTGTAGTGGAGTTTACTGTTGACGGTATTAGCAATATTTATTGGAATCCTCTCTCTTTTCAAAGCCTCGCAATCGGGGAGGACCGGAAGAACCTTATCCGGGCTCTTACGGCTTCTTACACTAGGGCGACCAAATATCGGTTTAATGATTTTGTAGTAGGCAAAGAACTTGGCCTAATTATATTGCTTTAGTATAATAATCCACCTTCCCCTTTATATATTTGTAAAAACTAATTCAGAATTAGTAGGCCTCCAGGTATTAGTAAGACCTTAATAGCTAAAGCACTTTTAAAAAAGCTTTAAATCCCGCTATATACGGTGCGTCCCGTATATAAACTCTGCTATATCTGGCTAACTCTTCTAGGTATTAAGTAGAGAGCTATTTGTTGAACTAAAGCTAATTAAAGAGCAGCTTTCACGTATATTCTATTAGGCTTATTGCTAGAATACGCTGCTTTTACTGGATAAGGCTAACGTATATATGCGGAGACAGTTACTAAATTCTATAAGTAATAACCTCACTGCAACTTTCCTGCAGAAGCTTAAATACTATAGGGGGATTATATTCCTTACTACTAACCGTTTAAAGGACTTTAATAAAGTAATACTAAGTAGAGTATATATTGCTCTGCACTACAATACTTTAGGTGTTGATACGAGACGGAGGCTTTGGGAAAAATTCCTAGAAAAGGTAGCTAACGGAAAAGCGAGCCTTACTAGGAATGAGTTTGACGAGTTGGCAAAAGCGGAACTTAATAGTTAATAGGTAGGCTACTCTAGTATGCTAAAGAAAGAACTATACTAATGTCCTCGGCTTATTATAGATTAAAAATGTTGTAAATGCAGTATTTGCCCTGGCGTCTCTGGATAAAATATTAGTGTCCTATTCCTAGCTGTAAACGGTTCTGGACATGTGTAAGGAGTTTGAATATAACTTCAACGGTTCCGGCCAAGCCGAGAGCATAAACCATTATACCTAAATATTTCCCAATCTTTATAGATATATATAATTATTTCTCTTTTCTTATTCTAAGAAAAATAAGCCATTTCTAGCTTAATACGTTTAGATTGAAGATCTAACGCTATAATATCGACAAATGCGAATATAAAGCTAAGGAAATAGCTAAGAGAACTAATATCTGTCCTTGGGCGGAAGGTACACCGTACCGGAAAATATAAGGGGTACTTTGACTTTAAGCAACTATAACTCTGCGTACACGTCGGGATTTACTATAATTCTATATAAGTCATATACTGTGGCAACTTTTAAACATTTAAGACTCCTACCTATAAATTATATTCACATTGTTGCCGTTGCGCCTAATTCGCAGAGGGCTTTGTCTTATTGCGTAATAGTGTTCTTTCCCTATAGCACTACTGTTAAGCTCTAACAACTTCACAATACTTAGAAACAAGCCTTAGAGACTTACTATAATACCGGGAAGTTATTATTAGCCTTGTGTCTACTGTAGCGCGCAAATTTAGGCAAGGTCGCCATACCGGTTAATAATTCATTTATTCTTTCTTTTATTCCTACACCCTTTTAGGCCGCGCTAGCCTATATAGGGGGTCAATAATTCTAATTAAAGTAATTGCCAATACCGGCTAGTACAATACAACCCCGTACGTTCTACGTAATTATTAGGATGTAATCTAATTAATTACAGTGGCTGTTAGCCCTATAGCTGTTTAGAACATTAAAGCTTCGAAGTCCCGCTTTAATTATTTACTGCCAAATCCATTCGCTGCCGTTCCAGTACTTGTATTTTTGGGCGTCTTTGTTCTATACCCATTGTGGTGTAGCACTCGTGGCAGTTTGCTGGATAGGAGCTTGCTGAGATACAGGGTAAAATAGCTAATACGTTTTTGCTACCGGGAAATGTACGGTCGTCCTATTGCCCTTAGAATCGAGGTAGACTCTAGTAAAGTAATCGCGGCTGTTACCTTTACTTATATAGTCGCTCTCCCTGCATTTTTGGTTAGCTCTTCTAAGAGTATTTACCACAATTCTATATACCTTGCACAAATTTCCTTTGTATTACTAGGCAATGGCCCAGCATACGCTTGCACAGCTTGCTCGAATAGAGCTTTTATAGCCTCGGCGACAAAGTCGGGCCTAGCCTAGGTCGACGTCTCAGTAGCTGCAGAAAGCGTAATTTCTTTACCACCTTTTATAATTATACCAAGCATTCTTTTACTAAAGATCTAGTTATATAACATCTCGAATATAAAATGTAACGTCGCTTTAAGGTTAAGAAATAAAGGCTGTAGAAGTTCTAGGGGTTTAGGTACTGTCGTAACTGGTTAACTAGGCAGAACCCGATATTGCCATTTTAGGAGATCAAGAGCAAATGCCAAGAAGTCGCCATAAGGCCGGAACCATTAAGGGCAACAAATAGAATTTTGTTCAAAGCCGCTAGCTTTATAGCCTGGCGACGTTTCGTATTATACCTCTTGTCGCCTATTAGGCGGTTTGCAACTTGTCTTAGTTAACCCAGCCCCTCTATGAGAAATTGGCGGCTACTTAGTGTGCAGCCCGGTGTGTAGCCCGGTATACAGCCCGGTTCCATATTCTAGCCTTATAAGCAGAATATCGTCCTGCTTTTAAGATAGAACTTCCCACTATAGCTTCAATTTTTCTAAAACTTAGAGAGCTGCTTCCTCTTACTAAAAAGAAGCAGCTCTCCAATTTTTAGAAAGATTTAAGACCTAGTAAGGAAATACAACCGTAAAAGAGTAGATAGTTTACGTTTTAAAAATCTTTGGTTTTTACTTAGCGTTGTATATCGCCCCCTAATAGATATCTTAGAGTTATAAAAACCTAAGAATAAGATATATAGGTATCTTAGGAATTAGAT